>CM055206.1:16129546-16183616 GCA_029224185.1 Karalla daura | reverse complement strand
TGAACGGCCACATCCGCCTGGCTGACTTCGGCTCCTGTCTCAAGCTCATGGAGGACGGGACAGTGAGTTTTTTTTTGTTTTTCCTTTTACCACCACACCGCTGCTGATGCCTCCTCCTCTCCAAAGCAAACATACCAGAGCTTTTACTGACCTCCTCGTCAACCCCTCGGGGGTCTCTCAGGAGGCGCGCGTAGTTCAGCGACTTGGCTGTGCCTCGCGCTGAGCGATCTGGACGATTCGCTTTACGGTTCCTACCAGAAAAATAAAACGCTGCTCAGCCCGTTACGTAAAGGACCGGCGGCGGGATCACATAGACCAGGAGACGCAGCATCTACCTAGAAGCTCTTTATCCTGATTAAAGCGTGTTTCTATCAGTGATGATCCATCAACAATGCTAACATCTGCTTGTCTATTATGCGATGGGCATGCTAATATACTACTTTAATAGATTTTAAGGATTAAGAAGGATTAATAATCCAGTGCTTCCTCTCCCTTTGAAATAAGTCGAGACAGAGTTCCAAAAAGTTTCATATGTTCATCGTCTGCTGGAGTGTCCAAATTGCCCAAAAAAAGCCAACTTATCTTAACTTTGTTGCTATATTTACCAACTATTCCGATCCCTCTAGTGACTCTTTTCCTAATATGGTGAATATCTTTATCTTATGGACCAACGAGACGTTTGAGGACCTCATTCTATAAATCAAACGGCGTCCAGGCAGAAAAAACTTGACATAAACTGATATTATCGAATAAGTGAGTAGCAACAAATCTGGGTGACTTTTCTCCACTGTCACTGGCTTTCGTGAAGCACATATCACTGTTAATCCTCTCAACCAGCAGAAGCCCATTCCACATCGCTTCCTCCTCACGGCTCCAGGCAGAAATTCTCACTTTGCTGCATTCCTAATATTTCCCAGTCGCTCATCTTTCATTAGCACAGTGTGTGAGGGATCTGAAGAATTCAGAGGATCTTGATTGTCAGTTTTTCCTGGATGTGGAGAGACATGCGCTAGCCTCTCCACCGTAGCGTATTATTGTTATTGTTGTTGTTTTGGGGTCTGTTTTCGACTTGTCCCTGTCTGACCCGCTCCTCAGGTGCAGTCCTCGGTGGCCGTGGGCACCCCGGACTACATCTCCCCAGAGATCCTGCAGGCCATGGAGGACGGGAAGGGCAAGTACGGGCCCGAGTGCGACTGGTGGTCGCTGGGCGTCTGCATGTACGAGATTGCTGTACGGCGAGACCCCCTTCTACGCCGAGTCCCTGGTGGAGACCTACGGGAAGATCATGAACCACAAGGTGAGCTCCCGCAGCCCCCTCGCTGCCCCGGAGCCGCGCGTCTTCCTGTCGACCCGAGCTCGTCCCGACTCTGTCGTCTTTGTGTAGGAGCGCTTCCAGTTCCCCCGCAGCAGGTCACGGACGTGTCCGAGGACGCGAAGGACCTGATCCGGCGGCTCATTTGCAGTCGAGAGCATCGACTGGGTCAGAACGGCATCGAGGACTTCAAGCACCACCCCTTCTTCACTGGTACGCTCAAACCCTGTCACATTTCATAGAGATATAGTAAGTAGAGCTGCAGCAAGCTGTTATTGTCATGGTCGATCAAGCTGTGGAATAGTTTTAGTTATTGTTATTAGTTTGATCTATAAATGTCCTTAAACATCTTGTTGTGTCTGCAGTCAAAGATATTCTTGAGGTGATAGAGGATGGAAAAAAAGCAGAAAATATTCCAATTTAAGCAGCTGATTATCAGAGAATTTAAGACGAAGGATGAAAAAGCTTTTTCCCAGTGATCAAATCAGCTAATCGATTATTGAAATAGCTGATTAGATTGTTTTACAGGTTGATTATTGGACACTTAGTGTCTTAGTGTAACAGTGCAGTTGCTGAGTGTGTCCAAATTGTGTGTGTATCATATGTATTTTATTTGTTGTTGGTTCTAACTTGATTTTATGTTAATATACTTTAGTAGAGATGTTAGCATAAATTCCCATGTCATCTTAACATCGTTACCAAGCGTTTGCCTTCACTCCAGTGGGCTGAAGAACAATGTCTAGTTTAGTTCAGGGTTAAAGAGATGGAGGCTGTGGGACAGTAACCAGCCGCATTCCTCTGGAGCATCACGGATCAATAAGCGTCTTGTCTGCTCTTCAGGCATCGATTGGGAGAACATCCTGTCGTGTGAGGCCCCCTACATCCCGGAGGTCAGCAGCCCCACAGATACGTCCAACTTCGACGTGGACGACGACTGCCTCAAGAACTCGGTGAGCGGCCTGTCATCGCCCGCCCGCAGGTGTGGTCGCCTCGCTCATGAGTGCGTGTGAAAGTCTCACCTCCCTCTCCGCCCTGTGAACCCTCTCAGGAGACCATGCCCCCCCCCCTCGCACACCGCCTTCTCTGGCCACCACCTCCCCTTCGTGGGCTTCACATACACAAGGCAAATGGTAAGTGCTGCCATGGGAAACGGGACACTAAGTAAATAAATAAGAAGCCGACCCAACGGGTATTTTTAACCTCCGCCTAATTTTAGTTCATGTCTTTTTTGGAACCTTTTTACACTCATGATCGAGATTCTTTGAGAGGGACGTCTAAGGCTCCATTGTCCTCCCGTATATTTCCATTTGACAGAATTAAGACGTCTGGCCGCGTTGGCCTTATTAGATCAGGAGAGATGGTGACACATTGGCACGGTGTTATTATTTGGCTCGGTTTCTGTAAATGGTGGACATAAGCGGACGGTTCTCCCCCAACAATGACCCTCAGTGCATAGCATTCTAATCTGCTGATCTAAAGACGCTGGGCGCTATTAAATTAGCCTCCCTCCCTAATAAGGTGATGTTGGCGGCCCGCTGTAGCTCTCGGAGCTGACGGCTGCCCCGTGAGAACGCTCCAGTCCGAGCAGCTCCGCTCTTATCTGGCCAAGGCTGGGTGATAATGGCCTGCTCCATTTCCTTTCTTTGCTCTTTCCCTCACTCTGTCTTCACCCCCCTCCATCTCTCTCCCTCTCTCTTCCTCCCTCCCTCCCTCCTTCCTTCTCTCTCACACATTCCCCGTCTTTTTTGCGCCGTCACTCCCTTCCTCTCTCATCTTCCTCATCTGTGACTCAACATCCTCTCGTCTTTCATCTCTCGATCTGCTGCGTCTCCTCCCCCTGCTGAGTCCTCTGCCCTTCGCCTCCAGCCCTCCAAAAAAACACACAGATCTTCATATTGAGCTTTCCCAAACCGTGCAGAACCACGCCGCCCATCTCTCAGATCTATAGATGAACTTTTTTCTTCCCGTATTGTTGAACCGCTGCGCTGCTTTCATCTGACTCCCGTCCCTCTGACAGGTGCTGCTCTCACGCCTCCTACGCGCTTTAAGCTCAGTTTATTTCAGAACTGCACTGCGTTTACAACATTTACATAAAACAGTCACATTCTTCATCCTCACATTAGGCCGTAGTATAAACTTCTATATGCACTCCCTATTCACACACATTCACACTTAGTTTAAGGATTACCATACATTTTCCTCATTTACATTTACATTCTTTTAACTGATTGACTCATTTTTTTCCATAATTGAACCTCACATTGCTCTAACACAGTGCAAATGTATAATGAAGTTTCCGTCTTAGATTACATCCTGCTCCTCTCTCTTTATTTGGTCTGGTAGTCTTTACTACTTGGTCTGGTAGTCTTTACTACTTCTACTTCTGGTAGTAGTTACTTCTTGCTTTGAATGAGCCCTCAGATGTTAGATATCAGAGCTGCTACGTCCTCTCCTCAGCACCCTGTCGGACCGGGGCTGCCTGCGACAGCTGGCGGCCGAGCCGGGCAAAGCGGGGCAGAACCAGCTGGACCTGGACGTGCAGCGCGGCCTGGAGGACAGCCTGGCCACCGAGGCCTACGAGAGGAGGATCCGACGCCTGGAGCAGGAGAAACTCGAGCTGAGCCGCAAACTGCAAGGTCAGGCCCGTGGAGGGAGGAGGGGAGATGCTCAGTCATTCTACATCACTTTACATCCACATGGATAGGATTCATCACATCCACATCAAACATTGAGTTTTTTGTTTTCTCCTCACATTTAATGTTGTACAAAGCACATAAGTGATGTCCTGGTGTGACCCGTTGCAGAGGCCACCCAGACGGTGCAGGCCCTGCAGCACCCGGGCGGGGAGGGTCCCATCAGCGCCAACAAGGAGGTGGAGATCAGGAGCCTGAGGAACGAGATCGACAACCTCAAGAAGCAGATCGCTGGTCAGAGCCCGGATCTGTTCAGACGCCGGCTTCAGCTTCATCACTGAGAAAGAAGCAACTGGGAGACAGTCTGACACAGACCGACTCATCTGTTGAATGTGTGTGTGTTGTATGTGTGTGTATGTGTGTGTGTGGTGTGTGTGTGTGTGTAACAGACTCGGGGCAAATTGAGAAGCAGCTGGAGGACGTGTCGCTGCTCGCCGGGACCTGGAGGAACTCATCGAAACACATCAAGATCCTGGAGAAACAGATGAAGAGCATCACACAGGAGAGGGACGAGCTGCATAAGGTATTTAACCAGTACTTCATGATGATACTTTTACAAGTAGAGCTGCAGTAAAATACTGCCCGCATTGAGACAAATATAGTATCGATGTGACTTTGAAAAGCTTGAAAAGTTTTATCCAGACTCTAATGCTGATGATTGACATCTTCATGGTGTCTGTCCAGGATGTGATGGAGGCCAGTGAGAAGCTCAAGTCTCAGTCCAAGGAGTTGAAGGAAGCTCACAGCCAGAGAAAACTCGCCATGCAGGAGTTTTCTGAGCTCAACGAGAGACTCACAGACCTCAGGTAGGATCTTCCTCGTCCCCACAACCTTTGAGGTTTTTTTTTCTCCAGATCTTTCTCTAAATGTTGTCTTTGTCACGCCCAGGTCGGCGAAGCAGCGTCTGGCTCGCCAGCTGCGCGACAAGGAAGAGGAGATGGAGAGTCAGACTCAGAAGGTTGAGGCTCTCCGCCTTGAGGTGCGAAAGGCAGAGAGGGCCAAGAAGGAGGTAGAGTAGTGTCCCCGTGTTGCTAGTTCACCCTCATCTCTCTCTCTCTCCATCCGCTGGTTGTTTGTCTAGACATTTCTAGTCCTGCTCTAGACCTGCTGATAGTGATCTGCTGTGGCTGTATTTCAGTGCTTTGCAATTCAGTGTTTCAATCTTTGAATTCCAGCCTGAGTCACAGTTATATTGTGAAGAAAGGCATCATATTCTTCTTCATCTTTCTCAGTTCGGAGTAATACGGTGTGTGAGAATTGTGGACATGTTGCACAATGCACTGGAATAAAGCCACAAAAAACATTTTTATGTTATTTATATGTCAGTGTAGTTGTTAGATGTGTCTGGAACGAAAAGTCTGTGCATGTTTTATCGTGTTATGTCTCAAAAAAGATGGATGCGATGTGTTCCAAGCGAACAAGCGAGTTGACTCTTGCGTCTGTGGTCAGATGGAGGCCCAGACGGAGGAGCAGGCCGCCGAGGCTCAGAAGGAGAGGAAGCTGAGGGAGCGAAACGAGCAATACAGCCGACAGCTGGAGGAGGAGCTGGAGGGGCTGAAGGTAAGTGTGCAAACACACATCCAGCCAGACAAACTCCTCCATCCTCCTCACCAGGTCTAACCCTAACCCTAACCCGTCCCTGGTCCTGGCCCAGCTGAAGCAGGCCGGCCCCTCGGCCGCCCCGGCCTCTGCAGACCAGACCCAGGAGGTGGGCCGGCTGCGAGCCGACCTGGAGAAGAAGACGCTCCTGTACGAGGAGGAGCTGGCCCGCAGGGAGGCGCAGCACAGCTCCGAGCTCAAGGCCCTGCGCAAGGAGCTGCGGGACGCCGAGAGCCAGCACCTCACCCTCCAGAAGGAGATCCTCATGCTCAAAGATAAGCTGGACAAGACCCGCCGAGAGAGGTACCTCAATCACTCTATCTCCCCTCCTGTTCATCACGCTGGTCCGTCTGATTGGATTACGTTTGTCTGTGTCGGCCTGGAGCGCTGCAACTCTGAAGCAGAGCGCTCATGATTCTGCTTCTGCTCTCTTCACTCTCTTTCAGTGACGATATCTCGAGGTAATGAGAGGAACTAGACGTGCGTGGAGCGTAGCGTAGCCACCGTGACGTGCTCTCTCTTTTCAGTAGTTCACCCAACCATCGTTAGCTCGTTGTATTGTTAGAACACATTAGTTCTGTTGTGCCTAAACTCAACCGAAGGGAACCTCGTGCACAGGTAACACAGACCAGGAAGTGTTTCAGCCCTCCTTCCAGAAGCTGTATGTCTTCACTTATCCACACGAAATAGTTGCAGAAAAAAGGCTTGAATCTGAACTTTTTATAAGTGCAGTCGTAGCCATATAGGACCATAATGTAGCTGTTGCAGAAGTAGTTCATGACTTCCATATGAAACAAGGAGGTTATGAACTCATCTATAGATAGATAGCTAGACATAGACAGATGGACAGATAGATAAATGATCCTTTATTTGAGTTAGTCATTTAGATTATGTCAATACACGAGCTCATGGACGAGATAGAAAAGCGAGAGCGAAAATGGTTAAATTTGTGGAAAACAGCTGCTGAAATGTGCCAACTCAGATATTAAATCCCAAGAAATGAAAGCAGTCGGTTATTGTTGTTCTACCGACCCCCTGGTAGCTACTCAGGGGCACCCGATCCCCCTTAAAGAACCGCTGGTATAATCGAATTTTAATAAAATCTTGTTTTTCGAGGAGCTTTGTTTTCCTACCCCGTAGCCTAACCTTCCTGCCTGGTGCTATGCGCGTATTATTCTCAATTCCTCCTAATTCATTTTTAAACACGCCGCCGTATCAGATTCTAACTGCATTAATGTGTTTGGGCTGAGTAACGTGTACGTGGTCTTTGCACCGAGCCTTTGATTCGGGGCTTTGAGTAAACGTGTAGTCTGAGGCCCACACAGATGCCACGGCGGGAGGATAAGGTGAGCTGTGCCTGCTGAGGTTAGGCCCCGGCGTGTACTTGTGATTTGCCTCTGCGTGCCTTATCACTTCATCACGTCGTTAGCTCGTTGTGGAGCACCCGCTCTAGCATTTCAACCGAAAAAAACGTCCTTTTGCTTTCATTTTAAGATGACAAAGAGCGCCTAGTCTGAGCTGGAACTGTGAATTATGGTCGGGGAATAAATGTAAGTTTGTGCAATGTCACAAGTTTAGCAATCTGTGTGTGTGTGTGTGTGTCTCTTCCAGCCAAAGTGAGCGGGAGGAGTTTGAGGCTGAGTACAAGGAGAAGTATGAGAGGGAGAGAGTCCTGCTTTCTGAGGAAAACAAGAAGCTTTCCAGCGAGCTTGATAAGGTAAAAACATTTACCAGAATGAATAAAACTGACTGGAAACCAGCGTCTCCTGCTCCTCGACCCCAGACCCCAGTCCGTCTGAATCACACAACAACAACAACAACAACAACAGGCTCAATCCCCCAGCCGGCGGTAACCCCAGCGCTCCAGCCTGCACGCTGTCATCACATTCCCCACTCCACCCCCTCTCCTGCAGCCCAGCCAAAGAAATCACTGTTCAATACCCCCCCCCTCCCCATAAAAACACCATGTCGCCGCCTACACAGTCAGATGGGCTGACTCTCTGGATTACACTCTATTGACTTTGGAAATAGCTGGTGGAAGTTCAAAAAGACTCCCCGGTTTAAAGGGCCTTAGATGTGGGAGGCTTTTTTTGACATATGGAATGAAACGTCCGTACGAGTGTTGTTTTTTTCTCTGAAAGCCTGCGACTGATGAGACAGATAACATCTCGGTGAAATGGAGAGAGCGTGGACGCGGTGATGGCCGAATGAAAGCACGTCACTTTTATTGTTATTTAATGTATTATTGTGTTATTTCACGTCGTGAGAAATTGTGTTTGTGCAAACTTGAGCGGGCCAGGGTAGGATTAGGTCCGTCTGTATCCCCCCGGTTGCACAAAATAGTTGTACAATACATTTGGATTGTGTGAAAATATTATTGTTAGGCTTGTCTCATCTTTCAAAAGAGGCACCGCTTTTCACCACGGTTGCTTAGTAGCAAACCCCACACCGATCCATCTGGAAATATAACGTCTGTCTGTGTGTGTGCAGCTCCAGAAAAGTCCCATTTCCACTGCAGAGGAGCTCAGACAGGGACAAGTGCAGAGACGGGTGTCCACGGGCCCAGGAGCCGGGCTCCAGTGTCCTTAAATGCCCAGATTGTAGTAAAAGACACCTGTTTATGATGATACGTATGATAAGGCGAGGCAGCGTTATTTCTATAGCACACTTCAGGGTTAGGGTTAGGGTTAGGGTTAGGGTGTGCTTTACAGAGGCAGAAGGACATGCAATTAAAAAGTGATATAAGTGAGGGTTAGAAACCTAACAAATAATGTCCAGAAAAACAGAGTAAGAGGAAGTTACAAGCTAAATTAAATAGTGTGTGAAAGAGCTTAAACATGGGCACGTGAGAAGAGAAGTGTTTTTCATCCTGGATTACAATGAGTTGGAGCTGAGGTGAATAGATGAACAGTTAGGAATAGTTAGACAAATACATAGATAGATGCAAGGATAGATGGGAGGGCTGATTCTGTCTGTTCCATTGAAAATAGAAAGTAGTCCATCTTCTAAAACAGATCCTGGCATTGAACATATAGTTACAGTACAATCTACATCCGGGCATTTAACAGAAGACAACTCTTACACCTCTGTGGATTAGTTAACAAAGTACAAGTTGGTAAAGTTGGAATAGGAGTGAGGATTATGTCACTTTATTTCAAATCTTGTGTCTTAAAAGAAGCAGATTTAGCATTTTACATCAGTTTTGATGATTTGTCTCAGCATGGACAGAGTGAGAAGAAGTGAGATGCCGAACACATTTTGATTGCAGTGTGAGGCCAGGCCAGGCTGGACCAGGCCGGGTCAGGCTGGACCAGGCCGGGTCAGGCTGGACCAGGCCGGCCTGGGCCGGTCCAGGGCGGCTCAGGTCGGGTCGGGCCGGACCAGACCAGGCCGGGCCTGGGCAGAGCCCGGGGATCTGACTTAGACAAATGAGTAAATGCAGCAGACGATAAAAGGAGGTGTTGTCCCGCATGAAGCCCTCGGTGCCGTCCGGCCCCGTGGAAGTGGTGGGAGCAGCTGAAACAGATGTCACGGCAGAAACACGATACACCGGGTAGCTTTCAATTCAACCAGCGAGTCAATGAAGGGAAAAGGTCAGAGGAAACGTGTTTATAGTGAGCGGGGTCTTTATATAGCTGTAAAAATGTCCGCAAATATGAATCAAACTTAAGTATTACAAACCGTCGGACTGAACGCTGTCCCATATGGAGCCGTGTCATCACCGGGAGTCCATTACACAATAAAGCATATGTTGTGTAACGGGCTCGCAGCCAAACGGTTGCATTTATTACCTCAGCTTTGCTTTTTTTTCTTTTTTTTCTCCGTAACTGACATTACTCCAGAAGCTTATCAGATTTACTGATAATACACTTGCAAAACAAATCCACATCATTGTCTTGCCTCACAGGTTACATTACATTACATTACATTACAGTGGTGGGAGTGGAGAGACATGTTGCCTAAAAAGGAAAACAACGTGTGATGATGTCACCATGGCTACAGGTTAGCATACACAGGCCTCAGGGACCCAAAAAAATAAAAACCCTGTGTTTTGAGATGAATTTCCCTCCCGGGTGTACGCGTGCAAGTCCATTCAGCATCTGTGGACTGGATCCTGAGCCCTGCAGCGATGCCTTCCATGCTACAACGTAACATGCTTGTCACTTCATAGCGACTGCTAGACTCATTACAGCCTCTCTAATGTCAAGCTACAGTGTCAACACGCACCCAGGAATACCTTTACCAGGTGCTTCACTTCCTGGCCACAGCTACACCACTCTGTGATGTCTAACGTGATCCTTCGTGTGTGTGTGTGTGTGTGTGTGTGTGTGTGTGTGTGTGTGTGTGTGTGTGTGTGTGTGTGTGTGTGTGTGTGTGTGTGTGTGTATGTGTGTGTGTGTGTGTGTGTGTGTGTGTGTGTGTGTGTGTGTGTGGGCTTATCCCCTCAGCTGACCAACATGTTTGAGAAGCTGAGCAGCTCCAACAGGCAGCTGGAAGACGAGATGAGGGAGCTGGCTGACAAGAAGGAGAGTGTGGCTCATTGGGAGGCCCAGATCACAGAAATCATCCAATGGTGAGAACACCCCCCTCACACACACACACACCCCCCATCCTGCACCCCCCCATTCCCCTCCACACACACACACACACACACACAGCAGCCTTCTCGAATGTCCTGAATATTTGCTGACACCCGTACTTTCCCATTGATGGCGTAGCGCGAGCTGAAAGGCCGCTACATCCCGTCTCGTCTGGTGAAGCCTCGCCATGGGCCTGTCGTCTGGTTCGGTCCCTTGGCCCCTTGGTCCCTCGGTTCCTCGGTTCCTCGGCTCCTGCAGCCTGGCTGCAGCATTGCTCGCATGCCTCACCAGAGATCTTAGAGCAGCTTGACCCTCCCTTCCTCTCAGATCACTTCCCATTGCAGCTGACACCTCGCCAGCTGCTCTGCCTCCCTCTGTCGGAGCAGGCCGCAGTCCTCGCATAGTGCACATACCACGCACACACACACACACACACACACACAGAGGCTCACACACACACATGTAAAGCAGAACGTCCATCTAGACTCAGAAACACACATGCAACAAATGCACACGCTCGCATTCCAAACATGC
Organism: Karalla daura; assembly: GCA_029224185.1. Classification (NCBI taxonomy): domain Eukaryota; kingdom Metazoa; phylum Chordata; class Actinopteri; order Chaetodontiformes; family Leiognathidae; genus Karalla; species Karalla daura. The sequence goes on along the minus strand of CM055206.1, from coordinate 16,172,898 downwards.
TCATACAAATGTCGAGTCGGGAGTGTTTTTTTTTTTTGTTAGTGAGGAATTTAGTTGGTGTTGCCCCCTGGTGGACACGGGCCGTCATTGCAGCCGATAAACAAACGCTGGGATCAGAAAGAGGGTGAAATAGTTTGAACTTTTCAGTGTGTGTTCGTAATGTGATGTCAGAACAGGAACCCACGCGGCAGACAGTGCTCATTTTGTCGAAGGCCGTGTTTGAACAACGTGTACGTTTGTTTGAGGAAAGGTCGAGACACACGTGTCGAGGCCTCTTGAGCGAGAGCTGTCAGGTCTGGAGTGGAGTAAATGTGCAGGTCGTGGTGTGGGTGAGGAAATGAGCCATCATTGCGATTAGTCTTCCTCCAGGTGTGCATGAACGTAGCTCCCTGGAATGCTCTTGAATGTGCAGTGATGCAGATGTGTTTTGCGTGGCAGGGTGAGCGATGAGAAGGACGCCCGTGGCTACCTGCAGGCTCTGGCCACCAAGATGACGGAGGAGCTGGAGGGCCTGAGGAACACCAGCCTGGGAGCCAGAGCCACGGTGGGTCTGACACACACACACAGGCTTTATATCGTACCAATTTTATCCGCTTGTGAACTGCGTTTTTATGCTTTATTGATTTTATCTGACAAATACTCTGTCTGTTCTGTGTTTCTCTGAGTTAAAAGAGATTGGAAAAAATGAAACAGGAAGAGCAGGTGAAAGAGAGCGCTGAGACTTATTAGGTGTTCAATGAAGAAAAACCAAACTGAAAGTCACAGAATGAATCGATTTCTACACCAGGGTTTGAAGTAATTCAGGGCTGATCGCCTCCAGTATTGCACAGCATTTTAAATAAAGGAAACCAGGAACAGACAAAACAACACTCCTCTGTCACTGAACTAACTCGCCCCCCTCGTGTTTCTCCCTGCTCCAGGACATGCCTTGGAAGATGCGTCGTTTTGCCAAGCTGGACATGTCGGCCCGTCTGGAGCTGCAGTCGGCCCTGGACGCTGAGATCAGAGCCAAGCAGGGCATCCAGGACGAGCTGAACAAGGTCAAGGCCAACAACATCGCCACCGAATGGTACGACCCTCCCCGACCACACGCTCTCACTGGTACCGCCGTACTGAAGCCTTTCAATACTGCGTCTGGACGAGAGCGGTAGTGAAGAGCCGGAGAGAGAGAGCAGGAGGAAAGAATGAAGGAAATGGAGAGAGAGAGAGGGAGGAGAAGGGAGAGTATGGCAGCTCAGTAGATACTCAGTAGATACTTACTGTAGTAGTAGGTAAGGGAGGAGTGGGGAGAAGGGACGTAATGTCCAAAGAGAAGCAAAGAGATTTAGCAGCTATAGTTGCTAAGCTAATTTTAATTTCAACCTACTTTATTTGTTCTCATTGTTCTAACTTAGTAGTGGTATTCATTCAGCTAGCCTAGTATATGGAATCATATTATTATTATTTATTTATATTTATATTTATATTTATTACATTACATCTTCTAGTTAATTTCATTTTCTTATTTTTTTTATTAAATAAATTAAATTATATATATATACATATTTAAATATATTGTTACTATTTTAACTTATTTTTTAATTAAATTTAATTATTTAATTTCTTAAAATGTTATTTTTATTTTTATTTTATTTTACAATTGTGCAATACAAAAGCCTCTATTATTATAATGAATATTATGTTATTTATTGATGTATAGTGTTTTCTGTCAAAACAGAGCCAATAATGGCATTTTTTCTTCTCTTTTTATTTGGAAAAGTATCGAAAAGTATGGGAAAGTATCGATACCATCATGTTATAGCATGGTGATGGACTCTAACCCCCCCCCCCCCCCCCCCCCCTCACCCCCCAGTAAACTGCAGGACGTGGAGAGTAAGAACCAGGAGCTGCTGGCGGAGATCGACCGGCTGAAGAAGGAGGCGGAGGAGCTGCGGGCTACGCAGGGGTACGACTCAGACGCCTTTTTGTACGAGCTGGTGGAGGTGAAACGATTAGCCGGGCCGTGCAGATTTCCTAACGAGTGGCCCGACCGGACGCTGCACACACACACACACACACACACACACACACACACACACACACACACACACACACACAACACACACACACACACACACACACACACACACTGAGAGAGATTAGCGCCGTCAAAGACGGATAAATGCCCCAAACCGGGAGCTTTCACGTCACCAGCCGCTCTGGAGAGATGCAATCATGTGCTAACGTGCATGGAAATGTATTGTTTGACACCCGGCCCACTTCTGAGCCGCAGTCCTGTGACTCATTTTTGCTTAAGTCACCCTTTGATGTTCTAATATGGCGTACTTAACTCCTGGTTTGTGTTGCTTGTGCTGTGTCTGCAGGTGTCAAGCACCAGGATTCCCAGAATTCCTTCCTGGCTTTCCTCAACGCACCCACCTCAGCGCTGGACAGTTCGATGTAAGGATCCCAGTCTGAGCAGAAACGCCTGTTAAATCTGCCCAGAATAAACCAGACCCTCTTTGCTTTTTCTTTACTCTCTCCTTCCTCATGCTGTTATCTGTTCACATGACTTTTCTGTTGTTTTTATTTATTATTTTTATCTTTTTTTTGTCGTTTCCTTTGCTTCGTCCTCTGGTACCCCAGGACTCTTATTCCTCATCTTCATCTTCTTTAATTGAGTTTTGGGAAGACGTAAGTTTCTCCTGGTTCGGGGGGGGGGGGGGGGGGGGGGAGGTGGGGGGGGTCTTCTGTGTGTGTATGTAGCAGTAGCTGTAGGACCTGAGTGTTTTTTTTATAGTTTTTACTGTGACTAGATGACAGAATCTCCTCTGTAGCTGCTGCATCTGTGACTTTGTGCCTGTTGCCTGTAGCAGCTGCATGAGAGCAGAAATCTGGACAAAACCTTTCATCTGCCACGTTCTGCCCTTGTGTTCAGCTGCTTGCTAATTCTTCTAGGCTCAGCTCTTCAGGGCTGACAGAACTGTATTATAAAGACTTTGGTGTATATATATATGTATTATTTAATCGTTGTCATATTTGACTTCATTCTGCTTATTCTCCCTGTCAGAAGGAGAACTTCCCTACTGACTCTCCAGCTGCTCATCCTCTCCCCTTCCCTCCATTTTTACCTATGTGTATTGTTATTTTTTCATCTGCACCCCCCACCTCCTCCCTCCTCCTCCCTCCATCCTATCTGCTGTCCCCAGCTCACCCCTGGTGGACGCACTGTTTAGTCTCATGCAGTGATTCCCAACTGAGTGGTGGTCTTCTCAGGCTGATCAGCATGTGGAATGTTGACCTTATCATCTAACCTAAACCTTAACGAACTGAATGCACAAACTGTTACTTCATTACCTACATACGTCCAGCGTCCTGATGTGGTTTTTCCAGTAGAGAGTAGTCAGCTGAGTCAGCTGTAACCCGGTACTGATATATAGCAGTAGCCGATAAATACTGTCTGTACAGTCCAGAGACTAAACAAACCACAATGTTTTAAGTAGCTGAGATCAGAGAATTTTCACTCTATTTCTATAAAATGCTGATCTGTTAGTAAAATAGTCATTTTTTCATTTATTTACAGTTGATTAAGTTTGGGGGCATTTCCTGACTACTTTATAGCCACAATAACAAACCAGGTCCTCACTTAGAGCCGTAGTAGGTGAGACAGGTTAAAAGATGAAGAGTCGGCTCCCTACCAGCAGCTGCAGGCTGGGAGCCACCGAGTGTCATGTCCATCCAGGTTACCATGTGTGTCTCTGCCTGGGTACTGTGTGTGTTGTGTGTGTGTGTGTAGAGCTCTGTTGGTGTTAGAGCAGCTCTCTGATGCCCCACTCATCTCTGTGTCTCTGCCACTCTCTGCCTTCTCCTGCCACTTGAAGCGCTCGCCGTCCGTCGGCCCGACTAGCAAAAGCAGACGTGTAAGCACCACCACTGCGCTCTGACCTGTCGACCATGCCTCTCTCTCTCTCTCTCCTCTCTCTCTCTCTCTCTCTCTCTCTCTCCTCTCTCTTCTCTCCTCTCTCTCCTCTCTCTCTCTCTCTCTCTCTCTCTCTCTCTCTCTCTCTTCTCTCTCTCTCTCTCCTCTCTCTCTCTCCTCTCTCTCTCTCTCTCTCTCTCTCTCTCTCTCTCTCCTCTCTCTCCTCTCTCTCTCTCTCTCTTCTCTCTCTCTCTCTCTCTCTCTCTCTCTCTCTCTCTCTCTCTCTCTCTCTCTCTCTCTCTCTGAAAATGTCTCGTCACCTTGTGTGTGTGTGTGTGTGTGTGTGTGGAGTGTGTGGTTGCATGGCAGGACCTCTGCACAGCTTTGTGTGGGGTGTGAGGGGCAGTATGTCATCCACCTGTGTGTGTTCCTCCCTCTGTGTTTGCAGCCTTGGGTGTGTATCTCTGTGAATGGTGCATGGCTGTGTGGATGTGGTGTCCTCCGTTAGCATGGTATCGGGCTGTCACGTGTTCCCATGTTACTCTACTCTGGTCCTGGGTGGCAGCACAGCTGCCGGGCAGCTTTCCACATAGCCTGGACAATGTGGATTTGACCACAATGTGTTTTTTGTTGTTGTTGTTGGTTGTTTTTTTTCCCTCCCTACTTGTTTTCCCGTCCGGCACACATCTTTGTGCCTAAGCATGGTTTGCTGCATATTATCTGGTTTGTTCTGAAATAACACACTGTCTTTCCTCTCTTTCTCCTTTTCATCCTCCTCGTCTTACGCCTCCCATCCTCATCCTCGTCTCTCACACTTCCCTCTCTCTCTCTCTCCCCCTCTCCTCCTCCCTCTCTCCTCAGGTGGACTCTATCGATAACTTCACCCCCTTCAACACTCCATCCCGGGAAGACGACCCAAGGCCCACCTCAAGTCCCGCTCGCGTTCGCCCTCCATGGCCAGTGATATGGAAGCCCATAGAGGTCAGGCACACACACACACACACACACACACACACACACAACCACACACACACACACACAGTACAGTAGGCATAAGAACATGAATAGAAGTGAGAAACTGAAAAATACAGATCAAGTGAAACTGAACTGACATGTAAGGGAGCGTTGTCATGGGTAAAGGAGGAAGAAACGTTTGAAGTAAAGTGTTACTTTGAAATGTTGCAAGTGCAAGTAGAAAGTACTTATGTTAGTATTTGATGGGATTCTTTGGATTCTTTCATATGAAGTGCAAATGGGACAAGGGGATACAACAGGTTTTATGCTTTAGAGAGGCCGCAGTCCTTTGCAGGTTAAATAGCTGATAAATGGAGAGAAAAATAGCCTCTAAAAGCACAGGTAGACAGTAAATGTAGTAAGTGTGACCGTCAGTTTGGAGCTTCGTCTAGCAGAGCCAGGCTAGCAGACGGCACGCATGCATCTGTAGGTATTCCCCATACCAATTCAATTGACAATTGTCAGTGAGAGAGAGAGGAAAAAGTGCGGCTATAACGGCTCCTCAGAGCCGCTCACAAGGCAGCGCTTGTGGGAACAGGTCAGCCCTTGTGAATTGTAAGTAATTAGATTTAAGAGAAATGTGAAAGAGGGGAACATTGAGGCCAGCTGTAGATTCACATCTAAATTAACCCTGGAGCTCCGAGAGCTGATGCGAGCTGATGCTCTCAGCTGCTTCTCCTCTGAAGAAATACTCTCAAAACGCTCAAAACCTGGACATCTCTCTGAGCAGACACCGACGTTTCAAACATCTCTCCACTTCTTAAAACCTGTTTACTGTCTCATGAGATAGATATAAAGTTTATCAGAACAGAACTGGTCAGTAATTCATTATTAGATGTTTAAATAAGGTTTATACACAGGAGTTTGTATTCTTGTTATTCTTGTTAAGGTAAAAGTTTTTGCAGTGATTTTTATCTTGTTGTGAGACAAATCATTGGCAGTTAAGATAATACATGAGAATAAATGAGTCTAGAGGATTATTGTGATGCTTTATCTTGATGTGGAACAGTATTATTAATTTAGGGATAAGTCCTTACATCATTACACTCCTTCTTTACGTCTGTCCTCCACTGTAAGACTATATTTCTTATATGTTTCAATATCTAAACCAGAAAATATTCCCTTTGAGAAGCTGAGATCTGAGTATTGTTGCTTTAGTTTTCTGATGGATTTCTGGAGATCAGACTTCAGCTCTTAGTCTCGTATTCTAACATGAAGCCGCTCTTCTTATTACACTGTTCTTCCCTCGTCTCAGCCTTGTTTGTGCTCCTCATACACCCGTCCAGAGTCCTGTGCCATATCTCACAGTTTGTGTGTCCCGTCCTACAGTTGATAGACCACCCGCCCCGCTCTGTCCAGACCCCCACCATGCGCTCGGGAGGCTACGGCAGCATCGGACGCTCCTCACCTAAGGTCTGAAGCTGCTGGGTTGTGCTTCCACGGCTCCAGGTCAGGCCTCAGCTCGTCTCTAATCACGCGTGTTGTTGTTGTCGTCTCCTCCACAGTCCAAAGCACATCAGTTTGTGGTGAAGACCTTCAACACGCCCACCAAGTGTAACCGCTGCACGTCCCTCATGGTCGGCCTCATACGTCAGGGTTGCACCTGTGAAGGTAGCGACACCAGACGCTTCCAGGAACCCGCTCCTCTGAGTCCTGTCTGTGTTGTTCCTCATTTGTGTGCGTCTGTCTCTTTTTCCTCCTTCCAGTGTGTAACTTCTCCTGCCATGTGACCTGTGCGGACAAGGCCCCGGCCGTGTGTCCCGTCCCCCAGGACCAGACCAAGGGCCCGCTGGGCATCGACCCGCAGAGGGGCATCGGCACGGTGTACGAAGGCCACGTCAGGGTGAGTGCCTGGTCTGACCCAGTGTGCTTCCATTACCTCTAGAAAGCAAAGTTACTGTAAGTATTGCAAACTGGTCATGGAAACACCCAAAGTTTTGAAACCTCTCGAATGTCACTTGAGATGGTTTTCAGATGAGTTGATAGAGAAGTTTATCATTTCCTCAGCATTGGACGTGATGGAGGGACTCCCCAATGACCCGTCAGATGAGATGGAGAGAAACTGAAACTTTTTTTCTAAATCTCATTAAAATATCAAATAAAATGTTTCGGACATCTGCATTCCTCTATGTGGAGTCTTGCAGGATGAGATTTTGTGAAAGTTACAGGGGAAACACTTGCAAATGTACCATTTCACTTTCATTTTGAAAAAAGCAAAACACACAGACTTTTCATACTTTCTCTCTAAATCCACAAAGCCATAGACATAAAACAGCTTTTTTTCTGATCCAGAGGGCTCATTGAATCTGACATGCCACCTCTCATATGTCACCTCTCTGGCTGATCGTACCTCTGAACCTCCGTGCTTGTGCCTGGTGCAGGTGCCCAAACCCACGGGGGTGAAGAAGGGCTGGCAGAGGGCCATGGCTGTGGTGTGCGACTTCAAGCTTTTCCTCTACGAGCTGGGAGAAGGAAAAGCCATGCAGCCCAGTGTGGTGGTCAGCCAAGTCATAGACATGAGGTGAGGGAAGCACCTCATCACTTCACATTGAGACTGCGCTGCACCCAGAACACCAGAAGGTACCAGCTTTGCATCCTGCATGTCTGACCCCGGGTCCTCCATCCTGTCCTGCAGGGATGAAGAGTTTTCAGTCAGCTCGGTTCTGGCCTCCGACGTCATCCACGCCAGCCGCAAAGACATCCCCTGCATATTCAGAGTAAGTCCCCGACCGCCGCTTCCCCACAACACGGTCGGAGCACATTCCAGAATTCTGTCTGAGGTGAAACAAAACTTGGAAAAGTCATGGAAAAATTAGTACACCCCAAAGGTTTTGGGAAAGGTTCTTCTCCTCGCTGAATGCCAGCACTGTGGTCCATTTACATCCAGTAAGTTATCTGTAAGATTTCTGTAAAATAAGTCAAAGTTTCGAAAGCATTGAAAAGTCGCTGTCCACATCAGATCATGTGAGATGTGCAGAGCAAGGTTCAAGACACAGATTTTGTTTGTTCAGGTGAATTTACAGTGACATATACCTTACCTTATGTTAACATATTGCTGGTACATCAGTCATAAGGCTGTTTTATTGGACATATTCACAGTTTTTTATAGTTTTACTCCTATATTTCATGCATACCTGGTGTTTAAGAGTCATGCAGAGTGGAAACCTGCTGCCAAGTGTTGGTTAAAGTGTTGGGTGTGTGTGTGTGCGTGTCCCTGTCCATCCAGGTGACGGCCTCGCAGCTCTCCCCCTCCAGCAGCCACAAGCCCTCCATCCTGATCCTGGCCGACAGCGACCAGGAGCGGAACAAGTGGGTGGGCCTGCTCAACGAGCTGCACCGCATCCTCAAGAAGAACAAGCTCAAGGAGCGCTTCGTCTACGTGCCCAAGGAGGCCTACGACAGCACGCTGCCGCTCATCAAGACCACCCAGTCTGCTGCTATCATAGGTGGGCCGCTCTGCACTCCAACACAGAGGAAACAGTCACTGTCACTCCATTTACCTTGTCAACAGGTTCCACCAAAGTCTATTATGTGAGTTACAAGCAAAAATGTCACGGTCATCTAAGATGGAAGGTAGAAACTGTTGACCAGATTTTAATTCCATTTTTTTCCAGTAGACTAATCACAAATACTCCTCGTCTGTGTCGTTTTGAGCCATTTTTACTCTCCCAATTAGACGAGAGGAGTTCGGTTTCCACCATGTTATGAAAACAGAAAGCTTGGAACGTTTTCCTGCCCAGTTTTCCTCGCCGTCTCACTTCATCTGCTCTTTCCTCTCCTCCTCCTCCTCCTCCTCCTCCTCCTCAGATCACGAGCGTGTCGCCCTGGGCAACGAGGAGGGCCTTTTTGTCATCCATGTCACCAAAGATGGTGAGACCACGCTCCCAACATCTGTTCTGAGTCACCGCTCGCTTATTGTCCGCGTCTCGTCGACAGCTGTGGCTGGGAGTGGAATCCGATCCCGGTCGGGGGGGGGTGGGGGGGTGGGGGGGTCAGCGCTGTTGTCTTTGCTCATAACTCAAAGGTTCATATGCTAATTCTGACAGGAGACAATTATACGCTATGGTAAAGGTCGACCTCACTTAGCTGCACATGCATGATGGTTTATCCACAAACTCAAAGCGACGACGGCTTCTTCCTCTGAGCTCTAATTCTACTTTAAGTCTGGTCATGTGACATCCCATAATTATTATAAAGTCTTGTCCTTTGAGACTCGACTTTTGGAAAGATGGTCGTCCAAAATATTGTTTTTGTAAAAGTTTGTCCATCTTGTTGTAGTGTTTCTGCAATAAATCTCCATATCAACCCATCTGAAAAACCACTATAACCACCCGGATAACCAAGCTTTTATTGTCCTCCTGCCTGCTCTTATGTGTGTTCTGTCTCTTCTTGACCGTATCGTGTAACAATTACTATGATTATGGACCCTAGGAAGCTGACAAGCTAGACATTCATGTAGCAGATAAACTGTTCAATAACTCCACTTCATTCCTTTCTCTTAAGTTCATTAGGGACATATATTCTGGTTCGGGGCAGATCTCGACGGTGCTTCTGGTCTGGTTTTCTCAGTCGAGTCTCTCCTCTCGACTCCTAACTTTTCTCTCCCCCCGCCTCCAGAAATCATCCGGGTGGGGGACAACAAGAAGGTGCACCACATCGACCTGATCCTGCAGGAGCAGCTGCTGGCCGTCATCTCGGGCAGGAACCGCCACGTCCGCCTCTTCCCCACGCAGGCGCTGGACGGCCGCGAGACCGACTCCTACAAGCTGGCGGAGACCAAAGGCTGCCAGACCATCGTGTCGGGCCCCGTCCGCAACGGCTCGCTCACCTGCCTGTGTGTGGCCATGAAGAGGCAGATCATCTGCTACGAGGTGAGAGGACAGAGATGAAACAGGCTGACTTCTGTGCTGGTCTTGAGACCTAACGGGTGTGGGTTGTCTGGCAGGTGAACAAGAGTAAAGCTCGTCACCGCCGGCTGAGGGAGCTGCAGGCTCCGGCCCAGGTCCAGTGGATGGGTCTGCTCAGCGAGCGCCTCTACGTGGGATACCAGTCCGGCTTCACCCGCTACAGGTACCAGGCTGTAGACAGGCTGTTCTCAGGAAGTCTGAAAAAGTGTTTAAGATGTGATTAATACTTGACTTATCCCTGAAGAGCATCCCAAAACTAAACATAGAATGTCACATTTACACTACATAAAAGTCCACAGAAACTAATACTAGTTCAGTAAATAAGTATAAATAATAGTAGGTAAGTAGGTTAGAATTACGTAAGTGATTGATGATGATCATCAAAAGAACAAGGATGAGAATAATAAATTAGAGTAATAATGAAAGAAGTTGAGACAGGAAAACAATACACATATGATAACACACTGTTGGTTATGGTATACGTACAAACACTGGAAATTGTACTGTTTTTCCTTTACAAATGATCAATTCAAGAGTAAAAAAAGTCACAAAGTCACTGATTAAGGCACTTTAAGTATGAAAAAGTCTTGATTGTTCATGTTGTTGATAATGATTTTATGAGGGACTCAAATTTGTTAGCATTTCCAAATAGTGAATAATGCTGAATAATTGAGAGTCTGTCATGTCATTTATTCTTTAGAGCTTTGTTCTTTCCCAGCTCATCTGTGGTCTGTTGTTTGCTTGTGCTCTATAGATTTAATTAACTATAAACTACAACTATTTAGTGACTTCAAGATGTGTTGCTGATTGCAGCTTAAAATGGCAACGCCGTCTTAGAGTTTTCTCCAAAAGGTATTTAAGGTGTCCCTCATTCACCCAGTCTCTGTCCCTGTCCCCCAGCGTCCACGGAGACATGTCCCCCGTCAGCCTGCTGCACCACGAGGACCACACCCTGGCCTTCATCCCTCAGCAGGGCCTGGACGCGCTCTGCGCCGTGGAGATCTCCAGCAAGGAGCTGCTGCTGTGCTTCAGCGCCATCGGCGTCTACGTGGACTCCCAGGGCCGCAGGTCGCGCCAGCAGGAGCTGATGTGGCCGGCCACGCCCAACGCCGCCTGTGAGTGGAGGGCAGGGACCACACACACACACACACACACACACACACATGGTGGACGCACAGAGTCTGAGGCCAGGCCTGCGGAGGCCCGTTACATCACAGCTCTGCGACACAGGCCCGTCCCAGCTCAGAGGCTCCTCCAGAAACCTGCTTAGTCAGCAGCTTTTAAGAGGACACGCTGCACCTAGCCTCTGCAGCCTGTTGTGACATCTGAAGATCTGAAGGGTTTTCAGCATCACAAGCAGCGGAAGTGTTTGATTTCTAGTCTGACTCTAAAATCAAAGGTCAGATGTTCAAGGATCTCAGAAACATGTTGGACCATGTCACCTTAGTTTTATCAAAACACAATATATTGTGTTACATAATATAACCTATGTCTATCTATACTTTGGTATGGCATTACAGTCATTATAATGTTGTTAATACAAAATGATCCTTTTGCGGAGGTGTGGTTGCCATGGTGACCTGACCAGGAAGTGCTCTGGCGGCTGGACCGTCCTGTTTGCCCTGGTCTCTGGAGGACGCAGACACAGCTCATCTCTACAGCGCTAATGACTAATGACTGATGCTTGTCTCGCCCAGGCTACAACGCCCCCTACCTGTCGGTGTACAGCGAGAACGCCGTGGACGTGTTCGACGTCAACACCATGGAGTGGATTCAGACCATCCCCCTGAAGAAGGTCAGTGCAGCTCCTCATCCTCGCCCTCAGCGTGACGAAGCAGTCGCCCCGGCAGCAGCTCTGGCTCCACCTGCTGGAGGACATGAGCTACATCAATGATCCAAAGTCAAAATCCATTTGAAGTTCATTCCAGTGATGAATGATTCGGGTCAAGAACCGGGTCAATCGGGTCAAAACAAACATGTTTTTGTTTATCTAAACACTGATTCCTCTTTTTTTAAACATTTCTTTCACTTTCATGGAACTGACATCAGGAATTAAAAACAATCAGACGACACTTTGGAAGGATGTCTTATTAACAGATCCCCCCCCTCCAGGTTCGGCCTTTGAACGTGGACGGCTCTCTGAACCTGCTGGGACTGGAGACGGTCCGGCTCATCTACTTCAGAAACAAGATGGCCGGTAAGAGCTCGCACCTTTAACTCTGAGTTTGCCTCAGAGGTGGAGAGAGGGTGTGCGTCTCCGTCCTACCCTGCGGCCTTGACATGTAAACGCGTGTGGGACCTTTCAGAGGGCGACGAGCTGGTGGTGCCCGAGACGTCAGACAACAGCAGGAAGCAGATGGTGCGCAGCATGAACAACAAGAGGCGCTTCTCCTTCAGGGTGCCGGAGGAGGAGCGGCTGCAGCAGAGGAGGTGGGTTCACCCGGGAGTCATCCTCACGGCTCGCTGGGCTGTCTTATACTCTGTAGGTGCTCGATAAAGTACGGGAAAGACTCCACAAGTTCCTTAAAGGACATCTGTAACCATTTCAATTCATCTATTCATCATTTTCCACAAAACTGCCCTCTTCTTCTCATAATAGAAATAATAATAAAAACAAAAGCCATAGTAGCAGGAGTAGTATTTCCGTATAATAGCAATATTTGATGCCATTATTACTGCTAATATTTATACAAATAATTATTATTCATGTCGTTATTGTTATGAAAATCACATTTAATGATAGCATTCAATAATAAAAATGAATCCTCTGTGACGATGTAAGAATCTCCCTTAAACAAATCACCTGTTTCATCTTATCTTAATCATCTTACCTGATGATGTGATTGTTGCTGCTATTCCGTCTTTGTACTTCTTCATATTGATAATTGATCTTCTGCAGCATGTTGCCTCTGCAGTTCTCTCTGCAGGTTTAGTGTTTTTGTTACTGAGTGTGTTCATGCAGAAGATCAATGAACCATTCATGTTTAATGGAGCGCAGTCAAAACCTCGCTCAGTGCATCTGCTCATCTCTCTCTCTCTCTCGTGTGTGTGTGTGTGTGTGTGTGTGTGTGTGTGTGTGTGTGTGTGTGTGTGTGTGTGTGTGTGTGTGTGTGTGTGTGTGTGTGTGTGTGTGTGTGTGTGTGTGTGTGTGTGTGTGTGTGTGTGTGTGTGTGTGTGTGTGTGTGTGTGTGTGTGTGTGTGTGTGTGTGTGCTTGGGCTCTCAGAGAGATGCTTCGGGATCCTGAGATGAGGAACAAGCTGATCTCCAACCCCACTAACTTCAACCACGTGGCCCACATGGGACCAGGAGACGGGATCCAGATCCTCAAGGACCTGCCCATGGTAAGAAGCTACTATTATTATTATTATTAATATTATTATTATGTTATTATCTTAGTGGAGCCTCAGTGGAGCCTGTTGAGGATGTGTGTGAATCAGCAGCCCCCCCCCCATGTCCTTACCTGCCTCCTGTAGCATGCAGCACCCACACCTGAGCACATTTACCCTCCCTGTGTTACAAACTAACCCGGAGAGGCTCCTCCCCCTCCTCGGCCTCTCCTCCGGCTCCGTCTCCATGGAGACCGTGCATGTCTGTGGGCTCCGGCCTGAACCGCGATCCTGTTTGAGCATGCTCAGAACGGCACCTTCCTCACTGCTGTCCCCCTGCACTGCCTTCTGTCCCCTGTGTGTGTGTGTGTGTGTGCGCGTGTGCGTGTGTGTGCGTGCGTGTGTGTGTGTGTGTTGGCTCTGCTGCGTGTTTAAACCAGAACGTCCGTGTTCAGGAGAGCCGAGCGGGCTTCAGCGGCTCCGTCAGCATCCCCTCCATCACCAAGAACCGGGCCGAGCCGGGACGGTCCATGAGCGCCAGCAGCGGCCTGGGCATACGTGAGTACCGCCTCACACACACACACACACGCACACACACACACACACACACACGCACCCGCACACACAGGGCCTGGGCCATCCTGTGATACACTTAGGTTCTTCTCAAAAAGAAGAACACCCTGGTTTAGAACTACTCTGCGTTCATCCCAACCTGGTCTGCTGTCCAGAGGATGTCTCCCACATGAGAGGATAACCAGTTTCTACTCTACGTAACTCTAACTTACACTGACTGTGTGTTCATTCTGAAACCTCAGCGGTCTGTAGCGGCTCCATCACTCATCCACAGATCTGTAGCATGTCTCTAACATTTCCTTTGCCTGTTCAAACTTTAAAGTTTGCACATTTTAACCCTTTATTTGACACGTTCTGAGTGTTTGGTTCCCGCTCTGCTTCCCTCTCCCCAGGCTCGTCCTCCCAGAACGGCAGCGCCCTGCGCAGGGAGCTGTCCGGGGGCAGCTACGGGTCCAAGCGTCAGACCATGACCTCTCCCTCCGAGAGCTCCCTGTCCTCCGGCGGGGGCATGGACTGTGGCGACGCTCCGCTCTCACAGTTCGACAGAGAGGTCAGTACAACATGGATCAACATGCGTGGTCGACCCTCAAAAATGCTTTAACGTCTCCAGGGTCCGGACAGTGCTTTAAGTTGAATGTGACTCAAAAGTTTGCTAAGATAGAAACCTCTGAGAGTGTTGACATCTGTAAGACTAATCCTGAACAGTTGAGTCAGCGTCTACTAACTGTTTCTACTGACTGTTGCGTGGCTGGATGGTTGTGCTGACCGGAGCTCAGAGTGAAGGTCAGCCCAGCATCAGCTCTGTATGAAGTCCAGACGCAGCTCAGGACTGTTGTGCTTTTGCCTGAACGACTGTAGAAGCTTAGACGGTGATGAAGAAGTCATGAAATACTGAAAAATGAAAAAAAAAGCCGATCACATTGTTCCCCATCCAAAAGAAACTCCTCCCTGTGCCCCCATCCGTCACCAACATCCGCCCTCAGGCTGCAGGCCTCTCACCTCATCCCACCTCTCGCTACGATTGGTCAGCTCCCTGTGATGTAGCGGCCGCTGTCAGATGGCTCCGCCCCCTCCTCCTCCTCCTCCTCCTCCTCCTCCTCCCTTTCCCTGTCCCTCCTCCTCCTCTTATTACAGCCCTTCCATGTACCTGCTGTAGGTGTGTAGTCTGCCCCCTCAAACCCTCTGTCCTCCTCCTCTTCCTCCTCCCTAAACCTGCAGTGATGAAGCTTTGTCTCCCCCCTCTGGCAGTGAATGAAGTTGCACCCTCATGCTATGAGGTCTCAGCTGCTCCAGCTCTGTGGTCCAACCAGTCACTACTGGTAGGAGTAAACACCACAGGCCTGATGTAAAGTGTAGACTGACATTTTGGCCAAAACAGGATTAGTTTATTGTTAGAAGGTTTTTAGACTTATCTCCAGGAAACAAAATTATTCCCTGTTGTAGATCTCATATACAGTTATTCTACTCCTGAATAAGCCAATTATGGGCTAATTATGGGAGTACCTTCTTCTTCTGAAGGTCAAACTTTTGCAGCATAGCATCTTTGTACGTTTGTCAGTAACTTTAAAGACAGACTAATGACTGGATTTAGCATTTTTACACTGATATAGACCAAAGCTAAAATTATCAAAGGTTTACATGCAATACCCTAAGAACAAGAACAAGTTAGCATTACCATTACGCTTTTACCATTACACTTTCAAAGTAAACCCTGAGAACATCGGTTTCCTCATCAGAAACAAACTCATTGTTAATGCATATGCAAAATGGCCAGAGGTATTATGGAGAGAGCTCTCAGCCACCTATGACCTCTCTGTGGCAGTGGTAGTTAGGTGCAGTGCAGTTAGAAGAAGAGCAGCTCAGTACCTCCACCCCCCCACCTCCCCTCCCAACCCCTCCCTCTTACCCCCTCCCTACCACCTCCACCACCCCCAGATCCTCCAGTGGCTCCCCCATCCTCATAGACGCCCTCAGCCCCATTTGTCCCATCCCTCCTCTCTCCTCCCCCCCTCCACCTCATGACCCCCCCCCTCCCCCAGCATGTTGTGTGTGGGCGGCGCTGAGTGTGAACTCTCCTCTGCAGTGGCAGGCAGTCTCACCGTCGGAGAAGACCCCCGATCTGAAAAGGGCTTTAAGGACCCTGCTTAGTAAGATGAAGGTAATGTTCCCCCGGCTGCAACCAGACACACAGAGAGAGCACCGTGCCTGCTGTGACCACACGCACCCACACAGCACGGCGGTCCCAGAGCGACCCCTCCTCCCCCCTCCCCCCAGCACGCACCAGCCCCCCCCACCTCCACGGACCACCGGCCGCACCATCCCGGCACCATCCGCTGCCACCGCCCCCTCCAGCCCGGCCTCGCTCTCATTGTTTGGGCTGCTGGTTCCATGGTGCCATGCCATGCCATGCCATGTCTGCCCCCCCCCCCTCCACCCCCCCCAACCCACCGCTGCTGCACTCAGCCAATCACAGAGCATGTCTGCTTCCCAGCGTGCACGGTGGAAAGAGCGGGAAACACACTTCTGGTTTCGGACCACGCCACAAAAGATCCGGAAGCCCCAGAAAAACCACACACTCCCAAACTCTGTTTAATCTGAGCACGTCATGGTACGTCCCTCCTCTCACGTGCACCCCCTGCCCCCCACCCACCTCCAAAAAAAAAAGATGGACGCCAGGCTGGCGTGGTTCCCAATCCGCACTGCTGCACTGCTCGGCTTCAGCAGTGAGTTGACTCGGGTGGAGAGGACCAGAGCTTCTCCACCTGCTCCAACCTGCTCCAACCTGCTCCAACCTGCTCAGGCCCCAAAGCTGCCCATCTACATCCACCTGAGGCAGGCTGCCGCCTGTCTCTGTGTGTCTACTGTGTGTGTGTGTGTGTGTGTGTGTGTGAGAGCAATAGGGCGTTAGACCTATAGAGTGTGAACATGTGTTGTCAACAGAGCTGAAGTTTAGTGTGACTGTGATTAGTCTGGACCTGAACAGGAGCCCATTGTCTGCACTGCTGTGTAAACAAACACACACACACACACACACACACACACACACACACACACACACACACACACACACACTCACATGAGATGAGTGTAAACACTCAACCCTGATGACATCAGCACTTAAGACAGATACACACTCACACTCAGACAGACACACATTCACTCACTCACCTCCAAACACACACACACACACGCCCACATACATATACATACATATACACAGTGTGAGTCACCCATTTACACACACACACACACACACACACACACTGGTTATTTTTAGGGTTTGGGGTTCAATTTCTAGGTAGTTGAGACACACACACACTTATATAGACACACACACATAGTGTGTTTTGTACAGTAGCAGGGTCACCCACACACCCACCCTCCTCCTCCTCCTCTTCATCGCCATCATCATCACCCTCATCATCATCATCATCTGGCCTGCATGTTTGTTTGCCCTCAGATGATCACTTCTGCTCAATTGAGCCGTTGGTGCTGATGGGGAGTGGAGCGGAAGGCGGGGTGGGATGGGCGAGGTGGGGGTGGGGGGGTGATGTAGAGGGTGGGGGTGAGAGCAGTGGGACAGCCCCCCCCCCCCCCCCCCCCCCCCCCACTCCCACACAGCACAGTCACAGTGGTACAGTGCACACAAAGGGACTGGGCTTCAGTGTTTCTACGTTAGATAGATGTTAGATCAACCTAGTTGTGTTCAGCTCTCATTACCAGTTTCTAATGGATCACTTCTTTATTTCTCCTCTTCCTTCTCCTCCTCCTCTTCCTCCTCCTCTTCCTCCTCCTCCAGGACTCAGACTCCCCTCGACACTCCACGGCCTCCAACAGCTCCACCTTCAGCAGCCCCCCCAGCCCGGCCTCCCCCCACAAGACCAAGTCCCTGTCCCTGGAGAGCACAGACCGGATGGGCTGGGACACATGAGCCTCCGCCCTGCCTCCCTCTCCCCATCACCCCCCCCCCTGCTCCACACACCTCCTGCACCCTCACCCACAGCACAGGACACCCCCCCTCCTCCTCCTCCCCCCCCCCCCCCCTTCCTCCTCCTGCCCCGCCCTCTCTGCCCAGAGAACTGCACCCCCCTCACTCGCCCGCAACAGAAACACTGCGAGTGTGTGACGACACAACGCTCGTGTGTGAGGGTGCAAATGTGTGTGTGTGAGCGTGTGTGCGTGTGTGTATGTGTGTATGTGTGTGTGTGTGAGAGAGAGAGAGAGAGAGAGAAGCCGTGCTCCATGTGTGTATCCAGAACCAGGACATAGGAATGAAACCTCCACGACAGCGCCTCCCGGAAGCCCCGCCCCTACCTGGACCGCCCCTCTAAGCCCCGCCCATGCCCTGTAAGCCACGCCCACCTCTGAAAGAAGACTCTGAGAAGCTCCACAATGCAACTCACACACAGGAAGAGGATTCTTAACCGCCAGGGAGTGATTTGTACTTGTACATAGGACCCTTTGGGTTTTAGGGGACAATATTTTAATTTATTTATCAATCTTTAGAAGCAGGAAGGGGCCGAGGGGGGCGGAGTTGAAACCCCTCCCTCCTCCTCCTCCTCCTCCTCCACCTCCTCCTTCCTCTTCCTTCCTCCTCCTCTTCTTCGCCTCCCTCACTTTGCTTCTCTTCGGGTGCTGCGAAAATTAAAAAAAAAAACATTTTGACAAAAAAGAAAACGAGAGAGAGAGAGATGATTTTTTTGCTCATGATATGAAACGTGCGGTGACTTTCTACTTTTTTTTTTTGGGTTTTATTTTTTCAACCATCGGCAAAAGAAAAAAAAGTAAAAAAAAAAAAAAAAAAGCAGCAACGCCGGCTCCTGTGACATCATCACTGCTCCCCGCTCCTGATTGGTCGGTCCCAGGCCGATGACATCACCCAGTGTCCTGCATTGTAGCGTTAGACGTTTTCCACTCCGCTGTGCAACCACACACACAGTGTACATAGGCCCAGACTAGAGAGTAATATATGAGGAGGAGCACACAGTCCTCCTCCTCCTCCTCCTCCTCCTCCTCCTCCTTCTTCTTCTTTTTCCACTTTGATTTTGACTTTTTCTTTGTTCTGAGAGTGAGTTTGGGTTGTTTTCACACATACACACGCACATAAAAAAGCCATTTTAAACCACTTTCCAGTTTTCTTTTTTTTACCATTAGATTTTAGATTTGTTTGTTTTATATTGTATGTACGACACACTTTTGTTTTCTTTTTTCCTCCTTCTCCTCCTCCTCCACTGTGTTTGAGTCAAGAGAAGTCCTGTGTGGCTCCACACACACACACACACACACACACACACACACACACACACACACGACTGTCCGTACTGTAGAGTGAACGTTTTAGCACCGACCTGCTAAACTCACACACACACACACATATATATATCCATACACACACACACACATGCGCACAGAAGTGGTGTTTTTATTATGCAGCAGATAGATGCCTTGTCTTTGCTCCGCCTTTGGACTACGGTGAGGCGGCTCCGCTCGTTTTAATCAACAGTTAACACGTGTGTTAACGTGTGTGAGTGTGTGTGTGTGTGTGTGTGTGTGTTTAAAATCACTGTGGTATCTGGATGCAAAGATCAGTCCTGAGCTAACCAAAACGGACTAAAGAGGGACAGCGTGCGGTTATCTCTGTCTTCCCCCAACAGCCTCGATGTCTCCTGGAGAGGGCGAGACGAGACGTTTGTTTAAAGGTGGAGGAAATCAATCAATCAATCAATCAATCAATAAAAACACTACAGTGAGATTGTAAAACGCACTACAGGACAGGGAAGGAACGTCAGCACTGGGGTTGGTCTTAATCCTGATGAAATGGAAAGAGTCTGAAAAGGACTGAAGAACTCTATCAACTCTAACTCTACAGTCTGAGTGTCATCCACTTCTGGTCTTTCTTCCGCTTGGTCTCGTTTTCGGTGGAAAGAGAAACAAAAACAAGTGCTTTTTGGTGGTCATTCCCGTCTGATAAATTCCCCCACAACCAACGTGGCTCTGAAACGACCCATTCCAGGTGTTTGAACTTTTTGAGTTTTGCCCGTTTTTTTTTTTTTGTATGAGAAGA
Source organism: Karalla daura (assembly GCA_029224185.1). Lineage (NCBI taxonomy): Eukaryota > Metazoa > Chordata > Actinopteri > Chaetodontiformes > Leiognathidae > Karalla > Karalla daura. Next base: position 16,153,115 of record CM055206.1, on the reverse strand, counting down.
TGAGAGAGCGGGACGAGGGCCGGAGCGACGAAGCCGCCCCACGCTCGTGTTTTTAAGCTAGCGAGTCTCCTCAGCTCCTGCTGGTTGTTTTACCTGTAGAATGTAATTAGGTTGGGAGGGTGGGGGAGGGGAGGGGGAGGGGAGGGTGGGGGCGGGGGTGGGGGGAGAGCGTAGCCCGGTGTTTTATTATCGGCCGGTTTATTGTACAGAAGAGCTGATCCTAGATATCCCAGTGCAAGGAGAGGGAAGAGAAACTCAGGAAATGTCAGAACCAATGAATTATTTTCATTTAGGTGAAAATGGGTGTGTTGGATGGATGGATGGATGGACGGATGTATGGATGGATGAAAGATGGATGGATGGATGGAGTGCGTGAGTGAGTGAAACGGGGAGATTTGGCCCGGGTGGAGACAGCGGAAGGTCGAAGGTGACGTGTTGGGATTGAAGCGTTCCAGGTGCTTTGGCGGCCGAGGAGGAGCCACAGTGGAAACTTTGGCGAGAAGGAAAAAAAATCTAAAAAAAAAAAAAAAAAATCAAAACGCCTTTGCATTTCAGTGAGGTCTTATCTACAGTACCTTCTATATTATTTTGCTCTTTCATATCATATTACACTTTGTTTTGTTTTTTTTCTTTTCTAGGATTGCTTTGTAATAATTTGTACAGTTTTGCATGTTATAGATGTAATCATTTTTGTTTTCGGTTTGTTGTTTTACTTGGACTTGCTCCTTTTTGAACGGTTTGGGCGTTTTACTGAGGATAACCCACTACAGGTGATGTAGATTCTTTTTTGCACAAAAAAAAAATATTTAAGGTGTAAGGTCAAAAACAAAAGTAATGTATGGAACTGGCTGCCACACTTGTGTGGAGAACTCATTATATTAACCTGACTCCGATGTATTTCAATAAAGCGGAGGGCTGTTACAAATACACCCCCAGCGTGTGCCTGTGTGGTCATTGCCTCAGACACTCCTATCGAGTGATTTCATGTGACAAAAATGTTCCAAAAATGCATTTTTGGGCTAATTGGAGACTCTTAATTGGCTCCAGGTGTGAGAGGGAAGGGTGTGTGTGTGTTCCTCAGACTGTCTATAAAAGATGGACGTAGTCTTATGGTATGAAAAGTCTTGCAATACCATGGAGATCCTCTACGGCCTGGGTCCAAAAAACACTCACACACCCAGTCATTTTCAACCATGAAATACTCATTCATTTTTTTTCACAACTCACACTGGCTTCAACAGCTAAAGTTTTACGTGCCAGTGAGTAATATTGTGGTCAATTAGCAAATAATAAGATACCAGAGCTTAAAGCATTGAATGAATATGAGCAGGTCCATTTGATTGACAGGGGAGCCTCACAGAGGAGAGAGAGAGTCACATTAATTGGACCAATGGCCTGTGTTTACCTCGTTAGTATGACGGTGTTATTCTCCAGTATGGATCGTATGGATCAGTAGGTGTGTTTAAGAGGACGGAATGGCAGCACAAAAAGGTTATATTGCAATAGAAATAGTAACGTAGGCAACAAAACAAAAAGTTTTTCTAAAATATTTTCACGCTCCAATGAGTTTTTTTTGCATTTGTACGTCACCTGACTCGACGTAGAGGGTCATATGACCTGTTCAAACAAGACTGAATTCATGCTGAGTGTAATTGAAACACCTGTATCTAATGTTCTATCTTCCTCAGAGTGGAGTGTTGCAGGATACGATTTTACAGAAGTCTGGTGTGCCACAAAAGGAAATTTTATAATAAGTCCTTCAATGGAAACACCTTTAAGTAGCAATTGTATGCAATCTACATATTCTGCAAAAACACACTGTGGCATGACCCTCCTGCTTAAATAAGATGATGCAGAATGTTGCGAGACTGAACACGATCTAAATAAAATGTCTTCCTAAAAGTTTCGAGAATCATGCACAAAACACCCTTCAAACAGCAGTTGTACTTTTTTAATTTTGAGAAATATCGTGTTTTCTTGAAAGGTCAAACACACCCACTGTTACGGTACAAAGCTGCTAAAGTGATGAATGGATCGATCACACTCTTCTTTCTTTAAAAAAAACTTTATTACAAATGAACAACAAAAGTCTTGTGTTTTTCTTTACATCTATACAGTTTTGCCATCGGAGGAAATGCTGCTCTAACGTTTTACAGTAGCTATACAAATAAGGACACATAAAAAACAAAAAAAAAGGGGGACAGACTACTTGGAGTGTGACGCTAAGAGGACGGCGGGCTCTCGTCTCGTTGGAGGTCGTGTGGAGGCGGAACGAGGAGCGGCTCGGCGTTTGGTCTCGACACAGGCAGTCGTAAGGCAGGAGGAGTTTGGACGCAGCTCGTTTCCTCTGTTTCAGCCCTTCGCCACCCGCCAAACCACGGATCCACTTCTCTCATCGATTTACAGACGTCATCGAATCGATGCATTAAAGTACCTCAGTGTAAAAACAAACAGACCTTGAAAACAACGTTGAGGCTTCAGGAGTCTTAATGTGTGTGTGTGTGTGTGTGGTCCCTATAGCTTTAAAAACGGCCTCGATAGTTTGCGTTTACAAAATGATGAATAGTAGCTGAAGAGGTGCAAGAGATGAGATCTAAAAAGGTAAACATTAGAGTGAAGTACCCTGGTCCACGTCCCACTTGGAGTCCATCAGACTGGTCTGAGCTCAGCTGTGGAAGCATCGATCCATTGTTCAGTGTAAACAGGAAACAGAAACTTGTTCAGTTTTTGGGATCAGACAGAGGAAGGAGGAGGAGGAGGAGGAGGAGGAGGAGGAGGAGGAGTAAAGCTGCGAGGACTCTTTAAGGCATGGGCTCCACGCTTGGGTCCTCTTCCTGTTTCTGGTTTCCCCGCCCACCGGGCAGAGTAGACCCTCACACCCTCGCACATTCTGCAACTTCTAGAAAAAGAAAAATTCTTTCTTCCTATGTTTGCTTCTACTCATCCCAGTTCATGGGGGTGTAAGGAAATAAAAACAAAAGAAAAGCAGAGGGATCCCAGCCGGTGTTCACGCCGTGGTCCCGTCCTCCTCCAGGACCCGGTGGATCCCGTTCCCGGGGACTCCCAGGACGGGCTGGGTGACGCCGCTGAGGTCCCTGATGCTGCTGTGCCGTGATTGGCTCTCCAGCCTCTGGGTGGAGCCGTGGCGGGACAGGCTGTCCAGCCGGGTGGTGCTGCACTGCCTGGACTGAGACTGGTCGTTGAGGCGGGGCAGACTGCCGAAGGGCAGCCGGTCATCCGCAGCCCGGAAGCTGGAGGCCGTGTACCTGCACAGAGAAGAGCAGCAGGTGTTAGGGGGCGGAGCTACAGGAGGGCGGGGCCACCTGACACAACACCGACATATCAGTACGGTTTTTAATAAAAAAAAAAAACGCATCAACACTTAATACTTGTGACAGCTAATGTGTCTACTACTGGCACACCAGCTGTATGGGATCTCTAAGCAGGGTTGCCACGGTGATGGAGCCTCTGATCACGGTTGACGTGGAGTGCAGAGTGGCCCTGCGATCTTGAATAATTTTCATTAAAGATATTAAATTAATCATAAATTGTGTGTGTGTATGTATGTATGTATGTATGTGTGTATGTGTGCATGTGTGTATGTATGTATGTGTGTATGTATGTATGCGTGTGTATGTGTGGATTTGTGTATATGTATGCGTGTATGTATTATGTATATATGTATGTATGTATGTATGTAAGTGTGTATGTATGCAAGTGTGCATGTATGTATGTATGTATGTATGTATGTATGTATGTATGTGTGAATGTATGTATGCGTGTATGTTTGTATGTATGTCTGTGTATGTATGTATGTATGTATGTGTGTATGTATGTATGTATGTATGTATGTATGTATGTATGTATGTATGTATGTATGTATGTGTGCCTGTATGTATGTATGCGTGAATGTATGTATGTATGTATGTATGTATGTATGTATGTATGTATGTATGTATGTATGTATGTGTGTGTGGTTATGTATGTATGTGTGTGTGTATGTATGTATGCTTGAATGTATGCATGAATGCATGTATGCGTGTATGCGTGTATGTATGTATGTTTGCATGTATGTATGTATGTATGTATGTATGTATGTATGTATGTATGTATGTATGTAAGTGTGCATGTATGTATGTATGTAAGTGTGCATGTATGTATGTATGTATGTATGTATGTATGTATGTATGTATGTACGTACGTACGTACGTACGTACGTACGTACGTACGTACGTATGTATGCGTGTATGTATGTATGTATGTGTGTATGTATGTGTGCATGTGTGTGTGTATGTATGTATGTGTGTATGTGTGTATGTATGTATGTATGTATGTGTGTATGTATGTGTGCATGTGTGTGTGTATGTATGTATGTGTGTATGTGTGTATGTATGTATGTGTGGATTTGTGTATATGTATGCATGAATGTATATATGCGTGAATGTATGTATGCATGTATGTATGTAAGTGTGTATGTATGTATGTATGTATGTATGTATGTATGTATGTATGTATGTATGCGTGTATGTATGTATATATGTTTGTATGTATGTATGCATGTTTGTATGTATGTCTGTGTGTATGTCTGTATGTATGTATGTATGTATGTATGTATGTATGTATGTATGTATGTATGTGTGTGTGTATGTATGTGTGTATGTATGTGTGTGTGTATGTGTGTATGTATGTATGTGTGTGTGTGTATGTTTGTATGTATGTATGTATGTGTGTATGTATGTATGTATGTGTGTATGTATGTACGTATGTATGTATGTAAGTATGTATGCATGCATGCATGAATGTATGTATGCGTGTATGTATGTATGTATGCGTGTATGTTTTGGACATTCAAAGTGGAGATTTTACTGAAATTTCCACAGACTTAATGAAAATGATGGTAATCATGTGCAAAAACACAGAGTAGTGACCGGTCCAGTCGGCATCAAAAAAGATATTGTAGTATAGAGCGAGACGGAACTTCATCTAAATAAAATACCTAGTAAAGCAATGTTTTTGACGTATATCTTCCTAAAAGTGCAGTGTCAATGATACTCTGTTATGTGCTTAATTAGAATTCTTTCTTCTCCGTGTTCATTGACGTGATCGATTAGACCTGGAGTCTGGATGAGAGGGCTCCCCTACCTGCCGTCCCGGGACCGGTGCAGGCTGCCGTGGTAGCTGCTCAGCTTGGAGCGGGCGCTGCGCATGGAGCCGGCCCGGCTGCTGCTGGCGCTGGGCGGCTCGTCCAGCATGGCCAGGTGGGTGGAGGAGGCGTGGGTGGAGGTGCCCTGGGTGGAGGTGCCCCGGGACTTCCTGACGATGGGCGTGTTGGGGTCCCGCAGCAGCAGGTGGGTGAAGTCGGGCTCCTGCAGCACCTGCCGGCTCTCGTTCACCATGGCGCTGCAGCGGGGGAGGGAGGAGGGGGAGGCGGGTGAGGCGGAGGCGGAGGTGGAGGTGGTGGGGAGGGGGGGCAGGGTGAGACGCAGCAAGGAGGGAAGCGAGAGCGGGAAGATGGTGGGATGGGTCGGGTGGTAGAAGAGGATGGAGGAGTGGGTGGAGCAGGCGGTGGGAGAGGGGGTTAATGCTCTGAGTTTGGAGGAGGAGGGGGGGGGGGGTGAGCACAGAGAGGGGCCTGTGTTCACGGCCAAGCCACACACACACACACACACACACACACACAACCATACACACATGCACAGCTACACACACACACACACACACACACACACACACAGCTACACACTGAGCAGAGCTGTGACCCCTGTCAACACTCGACGACGACCTAAATATGTAAATTATCAGACGCTGCTGTTCAGCATCTCGGTTGCCACGGGTGTGACTGTGATTGACAGGTGTCACTCAATCTGAATCAGTAAGGTTGAATGAAAAAAACTAACGTGCCGAGTGGTTTTTCTCTTTCTCTACAACACCTGCCGAGGTGAGACTCTATGCTTTAAGTTGAGTGGGACTGTGCGTTGCCACGGTAACGTCTTGCATCCGCTGCATCCTGAGCAGCTCCCGCCTCCACCTGTGAGATACATCCTGATCTAACACACGCCAGGTGATCCGCACTGATGGGAACACAGGGATGAGTGTTGTGTCTCAGCCTCACACTGGAGCTTTAAATATGAGCAACTCATCAACTCATCAATTAAACTATTTAAGCCTTTAAAAAGGTTTCAACAAATGAGGGCAATAGTCTCTGATCTCAGCTTCACAAAACATGAGTATTTTCTGTTTTTTTCTGTCCTCGATGACAGAAAATGGACAAAACTGACCATTAAAAGTCATTTAAACCTTATCCAACTTTAGCCAACCTTATCTTGGCTTTTGTGCAAGAGGTTTTCACAGTTTTCTGCCTCATTTTAGAACCCAAACAACTAACCGATTCATAGGAGAAAATAATGAACAGATTATTCAACTAAAAAAAATAATCGTCTAATCTGAGCCCATCTGTGGAGATAATCTTTTCAAGCGGACAAAAACTGAGCTGCAAATATGACTTCAGTGACATGTGTAGAACCACATATCACAGCTGTGAGGCACCATCTCCCCTGTTGTTGCCGTGTGTGTGTGTGTGTGTGTGTGTGTGTGTGTGTGTGTGTGTGTGTGTGTGTGTGTGTGTGTGATATCTCATATCAGACGGCTGAAATAGTTGTTTCGTTTCCAGCAGCTTCGGAGCTAAATCTGCCCCGGCTGAGATTCCTCTGCTCCCTGTCATAACTTCATTACATCTGCAGGGGAATGTTTTGCGCTCTGCTCCAGTGAAACACACGCACAGACCGACCCCGGAGAAGAAAGCTTTCAGACAGCGAGCTGCTGAAATATTTAGCGTCCTGCGGTCGAATTCAAAGCAGAGCGTGACAGTCGAGGCCACAGCGTGTCACAGGCCCCTTCCCCACCAGAACATGGCTCCGGGCTGGTGCTTAGTTTGACTTTGTTCCTTCTGTTTCCACCACCAAAGAACCGACTCTGGCTCCAAGAAACACTGAGCCACAGACATGATGAAACAGCAGTTACAGAAGCTAAAGGACTAAAATTAGCATCAAGAGTATTTCTGAGTGTTTCTCATTATGACAGTTGCATCCTATTTCTATCATGTAGATATTACATATTTTATATTTTACCTATTATGCAACTTTGCGCAGATTTCAAGAGTACGCAAGTGGTCATATTTGCTCATCATCATTCATAGTCTGTTTATTTTCATGTTCACTTCTTGTTAGATTTTACATGCCTTGCCAGAATCCTTTATCACTCATTGTCTGTACTATTTTATAATTTATTATGTTCTTATGTTATGGAAGTTCACACATACTCCCTGTTCCTTTTTAGACATGAAATATTGACTAGTTGGTTTGTTTGTTTCTCTCTGGTGAGCTAAAGTTATTTGGCTGTATGTCTGATGTTTTCAAAGCTTGTCTGCAGAGGAGAAATCCACATTTTGATGACTTGGTCCTCGGGGACAGACTGGCAGCTTCCTAACTAACGTATAACAAAAGTAAAATGACTTGGCTCTTGAGTGGTGGAAAGGCTACTGGTTCTTAACCGGTTTGCACCAGTCTGAAACCTACAGAAAAGTTTATTGTTATAACAATATGCCTAAAGTAAATGTGGCAGCAACACACTCCCACAACAACCAGCCCTGGGACCGTTCTGGTGGAGAAGGGGAAAGAGGAGAAGGAGGAGGTACGTACTCTTTGCGTCTCTTGCCGTGGAAGAAGCTGGCCCACTCGAAGCAGGTCTTCTTGCTGCCGACCCAGAACACTGAGGGGATCCCCACGATCAGCATCATCAGGTACTTGATCAGGAACAGGGCCAGGTCGGGACGGCTGGTACGCTCCACCTACACACACACAAAGACAAAAGGGTGACTGTGGGGTGGATAATCGTCAGATTCTCTCATTTCCGATGGTACCTGAACGCCCCTCGTTCCTAGGTGGGCTCCCTGGACATGCCACTCCTTGACCACTATAAATGTGACACTGTAACCTAGCCAAGCCCAAACCCTTGGTGATGTCACCCACTGGTTTGTTATGGGCCACCATCTTGAATCTTTGGAGCCAGAAGAAACCATATTCGGATGGAGGGGAGTGAGGGGCGGAGCTTACTTCCTGTCTAACACCCCCAGATGATCCACAATGACTATCAGAGAATAACCACAATAAGATAATAATAACAATAATACTAATAAGAAGAAGAAGTGTTGGCTTCATTTTTCAGACCGGAAGACTACATCCATTGGGTCAGATAAAGTCTATATACGTAACTATTAATTTAATTAATGTAGTTGTCATATGTCTAATGCATTTAGAAGGGGGCCCCCTAGTGGCCAGGTTTGCCTAAGCAGCTGCTTTTTTTTTGCTTATGCCTCGGCCAGCTGTGTGTGTGTGTGTGTGTGTGTGTGTGTGTGTGTGTGTGTGTGTGTGTGCGTGTATGAGTGAAACAGTGCCAGAGGGGAGAGGAATAACACATCACTCTTCCCAAGTCTTCCACTGTTTGGAGGACTTGGGAAGACACCCACGCACTGTCAAGCTCGAGGGCAGGAGTGTGTGTGTGTGTTGGTGTGTGTGTGTGTGTGTGTGTGTGTGTGTGTGTGCATCCATCACATCCCATTTCTACCCCCACACTCAACATAAAGCCGTGCCAGTTCCAGTCAGACCCGCTCTTATCCAGGAGTGGAAGATAATACACACACTCACATTTTGCAGCTTTTTTTCCTTCCTGCTTCTTCTACAACACGTCTCAAAATGAATGCCGTCATCCTGGTTTTGTCCATTTAAATATCAGACTTGTGGTTATTAAAGCCAGAAAGGGGTAAAACAGGTCAAAAATATCAAAATATCAAGACATTCAGGTGAGGAATGAGCCATATGGTGTATTCACATTCCAGAAGCTAGATTTAGAGAATGGGCAAAACAGTGCAAAGGTCCCTGGTTCGTATCCCGGTCTACAGTCTTTCTGTGTGGAGTATGCGTGTTCCCTTCATGTCTAAAGACATCCATGTTAAGGCTGAGTGGAGACTCTAAGTTGCCTGGAGGAGGCAACTGTCTGTCTTTAAAAACTGAGCGACTATCAAAGCAGTTGCTTATCGTGACAACATCATCATCATCATCATCAGCAGAAATGATCTAATGAACCAGTTCACGCCTGATGATGCTGTGTTTTTGAAGGGGTAATCGTGTGTGTGTGTGTGTGTGTGTGTCTCAGCATCCCTGTAGGCAGCATCACAGCAGACCACACACTGCGTGTCAGCTCTCTGTGACTCAGTCCCCGCTTGCTGGCAATGAAAGATGATTCATGACTTTTATAAATGTTTATTGTTTTCGGGCTATAACTTTTAAACTATTTTTGTACTGTTCTATTAACTTATTGTTCTCTCATCCTCCTTGTTTCTAGTCGAATGTTTATATTATGTTTATGTATGTGTTTAAGTTTTAAGCTGATTCTGATTTAAAACTAATATCAACATAATAGTATTTTTCAGCAGCATATTTCATATTAACCATCCACTCTATTCATATTTGTGCAATTCTCCGAAAGATGCTCAACAAACATATTATATAGATAATATATTATAAAGATAATGCAGACAAATTAGAGACGATGCAAAGACAGATGTTTGACAGTTTCAGGGCGATCCGCAAACAAACAAACAAACCGAGGTCTTTGGGTTCATGGTGCAGTTGTTTGCAGCAGTCACCACACTGCTGCTCTCTGTGCTACAGCTGCACACACACACACACACACACACACACACACACACACACACACACACACACACACACACACACACACACACACACATGTGCAGTCATGCAGTGCGGCACACAGATGTAGTCATGATGGCCTCATTATGAGAGGGCCAGGCGGAGAGCCCGCAGGCTCAGCGGTCCACAGTTACACTCATTACAGCACGAGACGAGAGAACGAGCCCGAGCAGCATCCTCATTACACACTCTGTGTTACAGGCTGGATGTCAGCAGCTGCAACTGCAGCTACGACTACTACAGCTACAGCTACAACAACCGCTAAAACTATAGCAACAGCTAAAGCTACAACTATACATAAAGCTACAGCTACAACTATAGCTATAGCTACAACTACAACTAGAGCTACAACAAGAGCTACAGCTACAACTTGAGCTAAAACTATAGCTATAACTACAGTTAAAACTATAGCTATAACTACAACTACAGCTAAAACTATAGCTTGAGCTACAACTACAGCAAAAACTTTAGCTACTACTGTTAAAGCTTCAGCTGCAGCCACTACAACTATTGCTACAGCTACACAGCAGCTCGATGCTAGGACTCCAAACTCTACTGCACGTCTTCCTGTACTTCATCTGACATCAGTCCCAAGACTGAAGACTCCTTCGAGTGGTGACTCAAGGCTGAAGTCACCACTCTGACACATTAAGTGTGAGTGTGTGTGTCTATACACACACACACACACACACACACACACACACACTCATCACTCAGGAGCTGTTCAACAAAGTGGAGGTTAGAGCCTCGGGGGAGGCTTTTAAGATAAATATAGTGCAGCTCTTTGAGCTTAACTTACTACTGATGCACATTATTGACTCTGTGTGTGTGTGTGTGTGTGAATGGCTACACATGGGTGCTTTCATGCACATAGCGGGGGTGGGATGGAGAGTTGCATCTTTGTGTGTGTGTGTTCTTTCCAGCTCACTGTTATGCAGTGTATAATGATGACAGCACAGAACACGCATCCTGAGCTCAGATCTGCTGGAACGATGTCACCTGACCCCACTGACCCCATCCTCTGCAGTTCACTCACACACACACACACACACACAAACAGAGGATTAGTGCACAGCTCTCTTACACAATATAGAGTATCTGACAGATTAAGAGCCGACTGACTGTACTGGGTCTCTGCTGCATCACATCAGCAGACTCTTCAGGATGACGACTACGTGAGATCACGTCTAGAGATGAGAGCAGCTCAACAACTGTGATCGGACCGAGCGTCCTCACTGCATCCTCAAGTTTTACATGGAGCGAGTGTCTGAGATGCAGATGAATCCATCAAAAATCAGTCAAAAAGTCTTTCCTGCCCCCAGAAGTCTGACTTAAAAGATCTTTGATCTTTTTCATGTGTCATTTTCTACATTATGTAGATGGACACAGGGATTTAAAACAGTCTGTGACTGTAACTTACCTAAGCAATAATCTCTTATATGCTTAGATATTATGACTAATTTACAGATTTTTGTTGCAGAATATGTACATTTTTGCAGATGTGCAAACCCTCCAAACTGCCCGTGTATATACTCACAGGGAAGAAAGAAGCTGAGAGAGGAGAAATTCATATTTTTTCCCCAGGACACTTGACTTTTTTTCTTACACATCCATTGCAGATTTTAAAGGTTTTCCAGGACGCGTAGGAAACCTGAACATGCAGTTAACGGTCAACGTGACAGCTACAGAGACCAATCGATTAGATGTAAAGTGAAATGCTATTTTGATGATCTAAATAAAAAAACAAAAAGAGTTAAGTGAATATTTTAACGAAGCAGAACAAAAGAGGCATTCAGGATTTCAAGAAATCTCGGGTTTCAAGAAATTCCAAGGACCAACAACTCATTAAAAAGTAAAAAACACAGTGAAAACGATCATTATCCGCAGCTCTGATGCACACCGGTGTGAAGCGGTGCTCTAATCAGGTGGGAGGTGATACCTGGACTGGGAGGAAGGAGGAGAGATGGAGCAGCTTGAATTATTAACCACTATCAGATGAGATGCACAGTGTGTGCTGATGCTGGAGGCTAGAGCAGCTCAGTCAGGGGGCTGAGCATATATGTGTGTGTGTGTGTGTGTGTGTGTATGTGTGTGTGTGTGTGTGTGTGTGTGTTTGGTCTGCCTCAGTCGGTCTTGTGCATTCAGGACACACACTCTCCTCCTCTCTAATGTCTCTGTGTGCAAACACATCTGGCAGCCTCGCAGCTGCCTCTGTCTTCTAACTTCCTTGCAAAAGTCCCCGTTGTACTAGTGATGTATACAACCATCTGTGCAGCTCTGCAGGAAGAACCAGGACTAATAGCTCCACCAAGTCAGTAAAGCTCTTACCTGCCTTGTTTTCTTACCTGCCTTGTTTTCTTGTCATAAACACTGATATGGTCATTTTAGAGGAGCAGGATTTTTCATCAAAGTTCCTATAAGTTCATTCCTGTCAGACTGGATCTTGTCCAGGTTTGTACAGTGACAGGAGACGAGCTGCATCAGTCTCTACCAGCTCCGTAACGACCATATCACATTAGATAGAATCTAAACTCGATTACAGCTCAGATTTCCTATAAATCAGGTTTCCTCTGGTTAATAAGAGGAAGTTTGTTTCACTTCATTTTACTTTCAACTGATAGACTTCATAGAAGATGTCTAGATGACCTCTACTCAGCAGTATCACCATGGAATTACTGGACGAGACGTGTTGCGAATCATCAGATATTCGTGTTAGATGGAGATGGATGCAGTGGATTACCTGGTAGGGGCAGGGGATGTGGTAGTCTCTGCACTTCTCCTGGACCCAGGTGGTCTCCCAGATGCTCCGGTAGCTGCTCTCGTAGAGGTAACAGCCCAGGACGGCCAGCAGGGGGACCAGGTAGAGGGCGGAGAAGACGGCGATGCGGATCATGAACTTGACCAGCTTCTCCTGGTTCTCCTTCTCCAGAGGGATCTCCATACGGACCCGGTTCAATGCTGCGATCCCTGCCAGGAGCAGAGCCACGCCCACCTAGGGAGGAGAGGGAGAGGGAGGGAGAGAGAGGGAGAGGGAGAGAGAGAGGTGGAAGATGTTATGGTGAACAAAATAACAAAATATGGCGGATTTGAAATTTACAATCACTGCACATCTACATTGTGGTATGCAGTTGGATACTATCCAACCAGTGCAACATCTGCTTATGAAAACATGCAGATGTTGCAATGGATTAGGGTTTCACAGTTTTAGTGTGACACAGGGATGCCTGAAATCCTGAAATCCTGAAATACAGACAAATGATTATATGGGTTTAAAGTGCATTTTTTCTGTCACAGACACAGGTCATTGGACAGTTTTTGGGCTGAAAAGTGCCAAAAAAACTGCAAAAACTACATGATATTATGTGTGGCTGGTGGATTTCTAAACCAATCCCAGCTAGACATTATGATTATTATGCATGTACACATATATACAGTTAACTCAATACATTTTTATCACATACTTGTGCATTTGATAATTAGGAAGAGAGTTACTTACTGCACTTAAGATTTCTACATTCATTCCTCTTATGTTATTTTGCTCACTATATTTTCAAAATGGCCTAATTCTTGCTTCTTTTCTTACTTCTTATACACCTGTTTCTACTTCAAATGTCAGAGCATGTGTGTTTCCTGCCTTGGATCGTTAAACTATTCAGACTCTGAAACATCTTCAGGTGTCTCCACTCACCAGCACGTCCAGGCCGAGCGGCGCCAGCAGGAACCAGCGCAGGGCGCTCAGGTTGTACAGGCCCACGAAGCAGACGCCGCTCACGCTGTCGCCCTCGATCTTGTTCATGGCGAGCAGCGTGACGGTCAGCACGCCCGGCACGCCCCAGGCGCAGGCGTGGAACAGCAGCGCCTTCTTCTCGATGGCCTCGCTGCCCCACTTAGGGACCGCCGCCAGGAACCAGGTGATGGTCAGGATGACCCACCACACGCTGCCCGCCATGGTGAAGAAGTACAGCACCATGAAGAGGAGGGTGCAGGCCTGAGGGAGGAAGAGGGAGGAGGAGGAGGGAGGAGGAGGAGGAGGAGGAGGGAGGAGAGAGGAGGAGCAGGAGGAGGGAGGAGGAGGAGGGAGGAGGAGGGTCAGAGACCAGAAGTGTTTAATTACAACAATTTACAGAGGTCTGGTTAGAAATGGTGTCATCATGGTTAGTCTTAAATATTTATTAATTTAATTATTATTAATTAACTATTAGCTAATCATTATATAATGATCTTTTGTTCATTCAAAAAAATTAAAACATTTTTTTAAATCCTTAAAAAGCAAGAAATTCATGTAATAATAATAATAATAATAATAATAATAATAATAATAAAAAAAAAAATAATAATAATTAAACAAAATAAAATAAATGATAATACATAATGAAATATTTGCTTTTTATTTATTATTAGTAATGATACAATTAAAAGATACATACTAATACATCACTAAATATTTCTAATTTATTTTATCAAATTTAATATCAGAATTAACATAATTTATAATTATAATATAATTTAATATCAATATCAATTTTTTAATTTTTTAATTTTTTATAGTGTAGTTTCAGACTCTTTCTTCCTTTCACAGACTCAGGAATTGAACAGCTTTAACTTTTTCCACATTCTTATATTCTAACACAGTCTTATTTTGGGGTAACCTTTGGGGATAGTTTTATTTGTTTTCATTGGACTGGGCAGGTTTTTAAGTCGTGATTAGGCTGAAAACTGTCAATCTGATCTGGCAAAAAGCCGGAAAAGATGAAAAACTCAAACTGGATGAAACTGATCTAGACGTTGGTTACAGTTCTGGATCCGGGCCGGCACCTTGTTTCTCTAATTAACGACCTCCATAAAGGAGAAGCAGCAGCTGAGGCGTCCCCACCTTGTTGTGGGAGCCCTGGGTGACGGTGGAGGCCCTGAACCTGCCGGGCAGCGCGGCGTTGCAGGCCACCCTGTCCTCCAGCAGGAAGCCCAGGAAGAAGACCAGCGACACCATCATGTAGCACACGGCGTAGAAGATGATGGGCCGCTCCGGGTAGCGGAAGCGCGACACGTCGATGAGGAAGGTGAGGAAGGTGAAGAGCGTGGCGGACAGGCACACGATGGACACCACGCCGATGAAGTAGCGGGCGAACGCCAGCTCCTCCCGGCTGAAGTACATGTTGGGGCAGGGCGGCGAGCAGTCGCGCACCCCCATGAAGGAGTAGCCCAGCTCGGGGTCGATCTTCAGCTCCCGCGGGCACCAGAAGCCGTAGTCGCGCTGGACGGAGACCGGAGACTCGGTGGAGTCCGAGCTGGACAGGAGGTCCACGGGACGCGGGTACGACTCGTCACAGTCCGGGAACCTGGGAGAGGAGAGAGGACGAGGACGCAGGTTCAGACTCAGCTCTGATTTCATTGAACAAGAGGAAGCTAGCAACACGGACAAAGTGGTGACCCTCGCATCAGCTGAGGAACGACTCCTGAGGAAAAACCCTGACAAGGGGAGAAAGAAAAATGGAGGACACCTCAGGGGGAGAGACAGAGGACAGAGGACAGAGGACAGAGGACAGAGGACAGGCAGCCGGGCCAAAGCAAAACAATACACACTGGAACCTCGACTCACAAACGCCCTGTTATGTGAAAACTTCAGCTTTGAAGAAATTTCTGTCCCATTTAATGAAAAAATCTGTATCTCGAGGTTCCACTGTATTCAGATCTATGGATTAACATGGATAGAACATGTTTTCTGTCAAAGGGAAGGAGGGAAGGAGGGAAGGAATTCAGCCTGTGAAGAATCTGCAAATCATTTCGTGGGAGTTGAGCTGTCGCACTCATTTTGTTTCTGTCTGTTTTTTTTGAGTTTCATATGAATGGGGACATGGTCTCGTTGTTAGTCAACAAAGCCGAGGTGTAAGTGTTTTCTTTCCATCCTACAGTACGTTTTCTTTAATGAAACAGACAAACAGTGAGAAGCTGGCAAGACAAGAGGAGACAGAGAGAGACACGTGGAGGTCAGTTCACTGTGTTGTGTTGAGGGAACATCTGAGCTGAGCAGTTCTCATCATGACCATGGAGAACGAGGGGAAACTAGACTGGGCGAGGCTGATACTCGCACTGATAAGAAGCTGTTGGTTTTATTGATTCCCTGCAGCTAAAAGGAGCAAAACCACAGAGGTAATTCTATTTATATATTATGACAATTTAAAGGATGTCTTGCACTATTGCAATCAAACTAACAACCGAGTATGATGGACTAGCTCAGACTATTTGGGTCTCATCATCAGAATTGATTCACATAGTGATGGAGTGAGAGCTGTACACACATCTAGGAGTGCGAGGATGAACGTTTCAAGGGTGCAGACCATGTTGAAGCCTCTTTTAGACTCAGCTTTAGGTGCTTTTTCAGTGACGCACTAAGGACGTTTCCTAAGATCCCGAGCGAAGGTCACACGTGTCTGACATGTTTTGTAACGTAGCTTGAAGGAGTTTCTCCTACGTAAGCTGTTCTGGATTTTAACAAATGAATAAAATAAGAAAAGAAATAGTATTTAGGACAAGCTGCACGTGCTTTTATTGCTGCACTGCAAATTAATTGGTTCTTAGCAAGTTAAGGGAAAAAGAAAGTGTTGGATAATCTTGTTTTTAGAGTTAATTTCTTATTTTAAGTTCCCAATTTTACTTAAATCAAGCACTTTACGTCTTATCTGAACACATTTTGTCGAGTGAAATGATCTTCCTGCATAGACTCACTTGTCTCTACTAGCTTTTCCTAGTGTTTCTATCTTGTTTTCAGTGTGTTTACAGTGTGCAGTTTTACATCATTTCCTGCATGATGAATTGCGGTTTTCATGTTTTTATAGTATTTACATGTTTAGAGACAGTTTTCTCTTACTATGTGATGTGACCATCACGTTTTCTGAATGGCTGAACGTTGAGGATTCGACGTGCAGATTAAACGCGTCGTTAGGTCAAACGATTCATAAAAACGTCGCTCGTCTCAAGCCGAGAGAAACTGCAGCGGTCTGTGTGTGTGGAGCTGCAGCAGCACGGACTCTCTGCTTGCTTCTGCTTTTATCACTATTACTTTATCTCATTTCATTCTATTCCGGCGTGGAGAGAGAGCAGCGTGAAATGAAATTATCTTGAAAAACTGAAACCTAAAAAAGAAGGACTTTTTTCCTCTTCTCTGAGCCAACCATGCGCGTGGGTCGGCTGGGCTCTCATGTGATCCTGATTCGATAAACGTGGAGGGACGGAGCGGCCGCAGCGTCTGTCTGCGCCGCCGCTCGCGCTGCTAACTCCATGCTAACTCCGGCTGATTCGATTACGCCGCTGCAGAACGCAGTCGACCCGTAGGAGGGCAGAGACGGAGATCAGCTTTACTGCTCGGCTCTGGAAACGCTGTCCTGAACAGGGCAGCCTGCGTTTCTCTCTGCTGCTGTCTTCGGTCAAAATCTGAAAGATTCAGACCTAAAAAAATGAAATTTCATCCAATTCAAAATGCTAAACTTATCCCTCCCATTAGGAAATACATTAGAAAACGTATGAATATCATAAGTTTTTCCCTTTACACAGACCATTCAATTTGATGCCATGTTTTCCTTACTAAAGTAGAATATCATTATTATCATTATTAGCTCTTTAAGTATGGCAAAAGTGCTAAATAATATGTATTTTGTTTAATTGAGACATAGTCAAAAAAGTAGCTTTGAAAGTACATAACTAAATTGTGACATTGTTGCATGCAAGTTGTCTACAGCATCTATGGAAATATGAATATAAGTGATATTTATTTACTTATTTATGCTAATGTTGGGAGTCAATTCAGGAATAGTCATGACATTTCATGTTGAAACGACATGAATTCATTCATCATTCATTTTTTCTAAACTTCCTCTGCTGTTTAACACAGTTTCGAGTCATTTTCGACCTGAAAACAACAGGAGGGTTAAACGACTGGAGGACCCAGCAGCAGGGTTGTTGTTAGAGGAAGAGGTGAAGGGGGGGGGGGTACCGACCTGCTGCAGTCCATCTCCTGGGGCCAGCTGACCCCGAACATGTCCATCAGCTTGTAGCAGTCGCTCCTGGCCTGCAGGCAGAGGCGGCGGCAGGGCAGCGTGATGCGGCCGTACTCGGTGCAGATGGGGGCGTAGAGCGCGCACAGGAACATCCGCAGGTCTGGAGAGCACTGCAGGTTCACCATGGGGTGGAAGGGCTGGAGGAGGAGGAGGAGGAGGAGGAGGAGGAGGAGGAGGAGGAGGAGGAGGAGGAGGAGAGAGAGAGAGATCGTCAGCTTTGTTCCCGATTCAGCTAAAAAAGAGATTGTGAACCATGCAAACACAAATGACCACAGTTTTTTTGGAGGGGGGGGGTCGTTTGTGTTTCCATGGTAACAGTCCTGAAGATGTAAACAAACGACATGCTGTCCTCTCACTGGTCAGAGGCAACAAGCCCCGTCTCCTCCACCCACTGGTTAGCGAAGGGTTGTCAATATCGATAAGGCAGACAAAATTATTCTATTTCTTTAATATCTAATCAATAATGGAATCATTTCCAAATTGGCCGCCAGATCGTGAGAAGCTTTAGCTGTTGAAACCTGTTGTGAAACTTTCATGCTACACCTCATTCAAAGGTATCGAAAGAGTGTGATTGGAAATTATGTTTTTTGACTGAGTCTGTATCCTCGTCTACAGTCTAGGCTCAGAGTTTACCTGGGAAAAACCAAACATACAGCAACAGCTTGGAAAACTAAGTATCCACTAAAGATGCTAATGCTAATAATAATAGCCATGATCAATCAATGACCACACCTCCCGGACTACATAAGAACTTGCCACGATTTTATGACATTACGCCTCTAGTCAGTCTGCAGGAATCCTTAAATAGATATTAGTCCTTTAAAACTTTCCATAAGAAAACTTTAAGATCTCACACAAATGTGAAGATCTTGGGGATTAAACACCCAGATTTACCGAGCCAAGGTCCAAACTTGCCACTGGTCTTTTTTTTTTTGTTTTATAGAAACACAGTGTGTGTGTGTGTGTGTGTGAGTGTGTGTGTGTGTGTGTTAGGACGGCAGCCCACGGTGAAACTGGTCGATCTGAAACAGTTTAAAGAGGCCAGAGGAGAGCTGTTGCTCCAACTTCACAATGAGGGGGATGAGAGAGGCACAATGAGATCAGTGGAGCATGTCTCTGACGGTTTCTGGAGATGAATCCATAAAAACAACTCTGGCCTCTTTCCTAATAATCCCCTCCACCCCTGTGATTTTAAGCTCCCCTCCCCTCCCTCTCCCTCTTCCTCCTCCATCTCCCCTCTCTCTCTCTCCCTCTCCACTTCTTTCCCTCCAACCTCCAGCAGCAAGGAGGAGGCACAACAGACTGGGCAACCCCCAACACACACACACACACACACACACACACACACACACACACACACTCAGACACTGCTGACAGGGCCTTTGTGTTGCAGGGTGGACCACGCTGTGACTGACTGACACACACACTGTGCTAACACACACACACACACACACACACACACACACACACACACACACACACACACACACACACACTCGGGCCAAAAATACCAACGGAAGTATATTATCTACATGTTAACCAACCCCACGCACCAACACAATAATGATCTCACACACAAGAGGCGGCACGAAGAGGCAGGAAGCATCGGTGGGGCGTGATGTTCATATGCAAACACCAGAGTGAGTGAGAGAGAGAGAGAGAGAGTGAGAGAGAGTGATTGACAGCAAGAGGTTCAGTGTACACATTTGCATATATACCTCTATGCTGGTGTGTGTGTGTGTGTGTGTGTGAGAGAGGAAGGCCTCCAGCCACACCCCAGTCAGTCAGACACATGCTGCTCCCCCTCCCCCCTCCAAATTTAAAGGCAGTGCTGTGTATGACAGACAGGGACAGGGACAGGGAGGGGGAGGGGGAGGAGGAGGAGAGGGGGGAGGGGGGTGAGGGGGAGAGAGGCAGGGGGCAATTTGTCTCTGTGTTTGTTTGAGAGGATATTAAGAGGGACACGTCGCTGAGGTCTAGAGGAGGAGGACGAGGAGAGGACGTGGGATACAGCAGAGCCTGCACAGCACCACGTTCACCTCCGAGTTCATACATACAGTAGGACCTGCTACTCACAGGTGTCTCGCAAAATCCCATAATGTCTGTAAAGTCTCACTGTACTATGGAGGAAGACAGATGTCCCAAACATTTTGCATTTCTAGGGTTTTATTAGATATCCTAATTGGATTAGAAGAAATTGCTTGTGTCATGTGACCCTCTACATCATTTACTAACACTTTTGCGACACATTTTTTTGATCGTCTGAAAAATGCTTTTTTTTAATGATATTTGGATAAGACAGGATAGACTAATTGATCCCACAATGGGGAAGGGAAACTCGCTATAGAACAAAGGCCTACAATACAGACAAAAAGACAAAAGAAGAAGAAGAAGGTCAGAGAAAGATGACCAAGGTAAAAAAAACAAACAAAAGATCTATATTATAGACTCTTACACTGGGTACAAATGACAGGCCCAAGAGCACCATACATAACAACTGCCATGTTTCCAGGTGGAACCGATCTCTAGAAATAGATGATAAACATGTATTAATATAGTAAACGAGGATGATGCAGTGATGTATGTGTGATAAGGTGGAAGGTTTGTTTCCACAACCAGGTTTCTACGTTTTGTGCATTTCTATTGTTAATGGATATCGGACTTTCTGATTCTGACCCTGATCCAAGCATAGAAATACAACAGCAGACGTCTGAAAAATGAGACTTTTGACAAACTGGAACACAAAAACGAAGACCGAGGAGGCAGAATTTCCCTTTAATCCCACATTCAGACCGTGAAAATGTTGAAATTAAAAATGTCTGAGGAGTATCTTATGGCTGGATGTGATGCAGGATCCTCTTCATTGTTTGTTTTTCTTCCCTCCTTCCCGGTCCATTGTCACATGTTTCCACTGTGTGTCTGTAACAGTCTGGAATAGTATCCTCACCCTGACAGCATATTTCCCCTGCCACCCACATGTGATGTCTTTATGTAAAACGGATTATAATGGGTGTTAGGCTTGGGCCCTCAAAGCACAAAGGCAGACAAATCCACGCAGCCTTTTGTCGTCGTGCTCCTTCGTATCACGTCAGGAGCGGGAGGAGACGGGGACGAGGCTTCGGATTCGCACGCACTTTAGGTTGCTCACAGGGCCGGTCATAACCGGGATCAATCAGGCGCTCGATCGTGTAATTCCAGCACAAGTGGAGTCATCACGTTTCACTGGGCACCGCTGCAGGACAAGGCTACAGTAGCCCCGGCCCAGGAGTGGAAGCGAGACACCTCAGAGCGATCACGTCCCTCTATCGTCATCATCATCAGTCAGACTTAACGACTTGAGGCCCTCGACAACAAACAGAATACGATATCAGAGTCGTGCATGAACCTTATCTCATTGTCTCAGATCGTCCCTGCAGAAAAAGAGATAATCGTCCTGTTTTTTTTTTTGTATTTCTATTCCATTTCCAGTGTCTTAAACACTTATTATTAAAATGATTCCCATTGTAGGGAACATGGTGTTCACTTCCTGGTGGGAATCCCCGTCAGACTTCATCTCACAGTCCAAAAATACACACGTTTAGGTTGATTTCAGACTAGAAGCCTGCAACAGTGGCCCAAACCTGACTTTTCTACCTATGTTAGGCACAAAGCCATACATGGGTACGAAGATAAAGACATGGTGGGTGGTGGATTTGATCACGATTAACTCCTGATTATGACGATTAACATCATCGGATCTAAGCTACACAACAAGAACAGCAACAACTGACACTTAGCTGTTTAATAAAATTAATAACAATCGATCAACTACTAGTTTAATTGTGTGTGTAAAGCAAACATTTTCTGGTCAAAATTCTCCGACCTCAACACCTTAAATGTGAATATTTCAAGGCTTCTTTCGTCTCTCGTTTTTGAGTCTAGAAAACCGAATGTTGTCGAGGTGAAGACAACAACTAATGCGTGACTTGGGAAAGTAATCAACAGACGTGTCAGCGACACAAACGCCCGTTGTTGCATCACGCCACCTGAACACAAGCAGAGCCACGTGCCTGACAGAAGCGAGCGTGGAAACGTGTCAGAGGAAAACGGCCCCAGATTGAGAGTGGATTCCTGCGAATCCATCTCTAAAGGCGTCAAGAGGGAGCAGAATTATTCTGAAAAACACTACAAAGGTTCCTGTGTAAGTGAGAATATTGGATTAGAGCTGCAGTCACACACACACACACGCACACACACACACACAGGCAGGCCGGGGCGTGGAGAGGAGGCGCAGAGGGAGGAAACAGGAGTCAGGACCCTGGATCCTCCCTCCATCCTCCACAGACCAGAGCTGCAGCAGGCGGCCAATTTAGCACTTGATGAATCTGTCCGTCACTAATTGATCGGTCAATTAGTTGTTCGGGATGATGCAAAAATGATGCAAAAATGATGCAAAAATTGTTAAAATTCTTAATATCTGTTTCACAAAGGTCTTTAAATGCCCATATAAACCCATATTTAAACCTATATAATCATAACGATATCCCAAAACCAAACCAAATGTAAGCTACAAAAAACGTGGACCGGTCGGTCCTGAATCATCTCATCACCTCAGCTCATCTAATTCTCTGTCCTTGAGCCGTAGAAACTAAAGGAGTCCCACACTGAGGAGTGCTCTGAGATCAGAGCTTCAGCTCAAACTGGATTCATGGCTGAGCTGTCATACAGCCATGTACGACTTCATCGCTCTCCTCTTCCTCAGCGCCCGGGAACCACTCACACATGATCTAACACAGTGCGTTTCTACGTCCCTGTGCCCCCCCCCCTCACATCCCACACCCCCAGGCGGGCACAGAGCATCATCGCGTCATCTCACAGTAGAATATATAGGCTACTCTTCCTTTTCACTCCGCTCCTATTTTTACACTCCTCCTTTCATCCACTCCTTCCTTCCCTAGCCCTACCCCTCCTCCATCGCTCCACTATCTCCATTCAGCCATTTTATTACAGTCGAGCCGTCATGTGAGCTCAGTGTGGACGGGGTGGGGGGGGGGGTAGGAGGGGGGGCACCCATCTGGCTGCTTCTCCTGCTTCCTCTTCCTCCTCCTCGCTCCCCACACGCTCGACGTTCGGGGTCTTCCTCGGCCGAAGGGGTTCGTCAAGGAGCTTTGCAGTTTCTCCATAAGGAGAATTGAGCGTGTAATAGACGGGTGCAGGCCCTGGAGGGAGGAGGGGGAGGAGGGGGGGGGGGGGGGAGGGGGGGGGGGGGTGGCTGCTGCCGCCATGTTCACGTTATCTCAGCTTCAGTCCCACAGCTACAGTCATTACATATTCATGGGAGTTTGTTAGGAGGGATTTTTGATCTCGGAAAATATGGAATAATGTGCCACACAGGAAATAGAGGCTCAGACACACACACACACACACACACACACACACACACACACACGCACACACACACTTAGACGTGTCAGATTCTGGGGTTTTAATGAGGGTCAGAGGAAGGATACGCGCACCAACTATCAAGGCGAATTTCTACACTAAAAGTGCACTTAGGCATCAAAAGCTGCAACAACGAATCGATTAACTGACTAAGCAAATGACTATTTACAGAATTAGTTGATTTAAACATTAAGGAGAAACATTTGAGAAGGATTTGAAGAAGTAAAAGTTGAAATTCTCTGATCTCATCTTCTAAAATGTGAATATTTTCCAGTTTCTTTAGTCTATGTCAGTGGAGGGAGGACATTATCCAGTGCGAATTAACAG
>CM055206.1:14047046-14202046 GCA_029224185.1 Karalla daura | reverse complement strand
AAAAATGTCTCCTCGGAGAATTCCAAGGAAGAACACTGAGATACAGAGTTACAGCACAATAAAAACAGTTAACTTTTAATTCCCACAATATAAAAAGGTGTGACTGGCACTTGTGTTGAGACTGTGTTGAGTCTTTGTACTCTGTTTGCGTGTGTGCATGTGTGTGTGTGTGTGTGGTGCTTCTCACCCAAACTTGAGGGTGCGTGCGTCCCACTGCCAGAAGCAGATGGTGCCGTCACCTCCGGTGGAGGACAGGTAGCGCTTGGAACCGCTACAGAGGGGAGAGAACTGCGGGCAAAACCCAATTAGAGGTTACAGTCCAGCCTCACGCACCCTCACAAAGCTGTCGCTAACGCCACTGCAAACAGAGGAAAAGTTACGATGCTCCGCTAAGGTTGTGCATTTGCAGGTTTTCCCTATGTCTGTCTGGGCTTCCCCTGAATATCCTGGTTTCATCCCTCAGTTAGAAAATGCATATCTAGGTCAAAAGGAGACTCTAAACTGCCCCTAGGTGCGAGGGTGAATGGTGAATGATGAACTAGTGAGCTGTCCAGGGTGAATTCCCTGCTATGCTGGAGATTAGACTCCAGCAGACAGCAGACACACTATTATGCAAAGAAGCAGATAAGACAAAGACTGGGAGCTCCGTAAAGACATTTTATTTCTAGCTGGATTTGACACAAAAAGGTTTTCATGCTGCAGCAAACATGTAGTCTTCTTGAAATCCCACAGAGAAGCTGCTACCTGTAGTGTTTTTGTTTGTTTGTTTTTAATCAACATTATTTAACTACATGCTATAAATAAACAGTACTCAGACTTACATAATCCAGGCCTCACAGCGGCTGAGCAGCTTTGCTCGATCACAGCATCCAACGACAACGAATGCAGCATTCGTCAGTAAGTTATGCTGATTTCTATGCTATTTTTATAACCTATGTATTCACTGTTTTTAATGCTCGCCATTCACTCAATCAGCCTTCACTATGGGAGGAAACTGGCATATCCACACATATAATATGATTTGTCTTGACCTCGGTTTCAAAGGGTGTAAAATGTATTTACATTTATTGATACAATTTGTGTGAACACAGCAGACAAACTGCCAGTTAGCAGGAATTAAAAATATCATTAGCAGCTTTCACATCCACTTTCCTCTTTTTT
The DNA here is from genome assembly GCA_029224185.1 of Karalla daura. Taxonomy (NCBI): domain Eukaryota; kingdom Metazoa; phylum Chordata; class Actinopteri; order Chaetodontiformes; family Leiognathidae; genus Karalla; species Karalla daura. The sequence continues at coordinate 14,200,885 of CM055206.1, read as the reverse complement.
TTCTTGACCAGCCTGACTACACACACACACACAGACACACACACACACACAGACAGACAGACAGAGCCAGAGCCAGACAGCGGGAGCCCGGGCCTACCTGCAGGGAGGTGATGGAGGCGGCGTGGCCCTCCAGGACGGCCAGGGGGGCGCAGGTCTGTAAGCACCACACTCGGATGGTCTTGTCACAGGAGCCGGCGGCGATCATGGTGTTCTCGTAGCTGACCGCCATGTCGGAGATCTCGGCGGCGTGGCCGCGCAGCGTGGCCAGCAGACGCCCGTGGTCCGTCCCCCAGATTTTGACCAGGCAGTCGTCCGAGCCCTGGGTAACAAAATAAGAAGGAGGAGGAGGAGAGCGCCTGGCTTAGACTGGTATTTTATATGGTTTGAGGAGCGGCGCGGGCATTAAACAGTCGGTTCTCAAACATTCTCAGATCTGTCTGGGTTTACTGCCTCAGACGAGCCAGACTGAGAGTGCAAACAGAGGGCAGGATGAGTTTCTTCGCATGGAGGAAAAAGAGGGGAGACTAATCTGTAGCGGATCCAAAAATGACAATGAACATTTACTGTCACTGCACTGTCATCTGCACAAGTGCTCTCAGTGCTTTAAAAGAAAAAAAAAACGCACACTCTGCTAAAGTGAGTGTTAGCAGCAGAGGAAACATACAAATGTGGTCGCTGTCATATTAACAACTTCACACGATTATTTTCAACTGTGTGAATCACAACGGGAAAGACAAAAGACACTCACTGTGCTGTCAGTGTGTATCGGTTAAGATAGCGTTTGATTAATGATGAGTATGTGTACATGCAAATCACACATCTGTAGGTCCCTAACACAAGCAGCACAAAGAGCTGTCTTAACTGCACATATAGTAATATCCATCTAAACCATCTAACATATAATAATAGTGATAGCCATAATAATAACCCTAACCCCAACTATTAAAGAAATCATGTTAAGTTGTTTTGGGAAAATGCTGCACTCCTTCGTGGCTGGACAGAGGATGTAAAATAATGATATGTAAAATAATATAAATTATGTTAGATTATTGTGCATATATATTACTTTTCTACGACTATAACTTGTTTACTGTTACTACAAAGATGCAAAAATTTCTCTTCAACAATTTCCTTAAGTACTACTATCTTATCTTAAATCAACAGATGTGAGAACCATCTCAAAGGTATAGTTGTTATATACAGACACACGGAGTCTGAGACCGAGCAGAACTGAGATGTTTTCACACCACTGCCAGACAGAGCGTCCTGCACCTCTGGCCCTGGCCAAAGAAAAGTAGCGTCAAACTGTCTGGAAACACAGCTGTGCATCCGCCCAGCCTTCGCCAGAAGATGTGACAAGCTGCTGTGTTACAAGAGGCCAATTTTAGAGAGGAATCCTCTTAGTAGAGCATGAAAGCAGTGATCAAATAGGAAGGTCATTATTATTATTATTTAAAAAAAAAAAAGAAAAAAAGAAACTTAGAAAGGCAAACTGATCAGAAGCTTGGTGACCTGGAGCTTTTTTAAGTCCACCGTGGAGACCTTTAATCAAGACGTGGAAACAACCCACTGGGACTGAGTGACCAGCTCTGGCTGGGATCCAGTGTGTGGGGTTAAAAGGGGGGGGGCCTGTGATTCAACACACTGCCAGACCCATCTGTGACTTGATTAAAATCTCCAGTTATTGTTTTTTTCTTTTTAAAACCCTTTAGGTATCCACGGTCAATATGCACAGTCTGTGAAACGCAGTACGACACGATCTCTCCTCGCTTAAAACAAAAAAAAAAAGAAGAAAAGACGGAGTGATGCTGGAAATAGGAGCCCATCGACACACGCAGGCTGCAGCTTTCCCTGACCTGACTATCGAGTTTTTGCATCAGACGACAGATTTGATTGGACTTAAGTTAGTGCGAGAGCATGCCGAGACATCCATCCTCGTACATCCAGCAGTATTTGATGAGACGGGCCGTGCTATCAGTATCAGCATGGATTATTTTTTTACAGGAAATGTGAGATGAAAGCATCAAACCCCTCTCCCTTAGTATGAATCAGAATCACTCGCTCTGTCACCAGTAAAACCGAGTCTGACTGGAGCTGTTAGTTTTTTTTTTTTTTTTTTGGACTGATCAAAACAGCGAGCGTCTCCTTAGTGATTTAGACAAAGCTGAGGGACAAATTACGTGGTGAGAAAATCTGATGAGAGCCAGTGCCGGAAAGCTCCAGGCTTTGCAGTGGAGGGGCCTCGTCTCAAACTTTCCTCTTAGCCGAGGATGTGAGGCTACGTTAACTACACTTCAAGGTACAAACAATGCTGGGACCCCCCCTCCCCTGCTGTGGCCATGATAATGAGCTCGAAGCCCTTTCTACGGCTAGATTACACAGATCAATATGGCTGTTTGCCAATCAATTGTTTAACCAATACACTGTGCACACACTTGCTCATTGATTGCAAAAGATCACAGTAAACGACTGGACTAAATGGAATATTCTGTAATATTCAATCTGCCTCCCACTGCAGCAAAGTCTGAGCGAAAAAGACTGATGAGATCCAAAAATACAAGAAAAATATATAAATAAAAATGATCTTGTGATGAAAGGAGACAGCAAGAGAGAGAGAGAGAGAGAGAGAGAGAGAGAGAGAGAGAGAGAGAGAGAGAGAGAGAGAGAGAGAGAGAGAGAGAGAGAGAGAGAGAGAGAGAGAGAGAGAGAGAGAGAGAGAGAGAGAGAGAAAGAACGAATTTTAATTCTGGCACTTAGCCAGCGCCTCAGAGGAAACATTTTCTCCAGTTATGATGAGAAATAGCAAGAAGAAGGGGTGGGGTGGGGGGGGTAGAGTGAGAAAGGGAGGAAGAGAAAAGAACAAAGGAGGGGCAGCGCAGGATGAGAGATGTTGAGAGAAAAAGAAAGAGAGACGGAGACAGAGACAGAGCAAGTGCAGAGAGTGTGAGAACAGTGGAAAGAGGGAGATAACAGAGAAGAGAGAGAGAGAGAGAGAGAGAGAGAGAGAGAGAGAGAGAGTCAATGTGAGCCCCCTCCCTCTCCTCAGCAGCCAGCCATTTTTAGAGATTTAAGAAGTGAAAGCTGAAAATGGTGTAAGGCAGCAGACGGAGTTTGACTCGAGGATCCAAACAGAAGGACGAGGACGTCCAAAATCAACACGACTTCATTACCAGAGCGAGTTTCAATGCCGGAGCAAACGGAAATGTGAGCTATGCTAAGACAGCAAGTGGGTCCAAAGGTTCAAAGGTCAGCTTCCTCCTTTCTGAGGGGCTGAGGGGCTGTGGGTCCCCCCCCCCCCCCCCGCCCCGGTCCATTTCACATCCGTGACAAAAAATCTCCATTATTGAAAGGACGTGCGACTAGCTGTGAGTCACTTGTTAAGAGGGGCCCATCACAGGGAGGGTAAACAGTAATTACCTCCTATCAGAAGCGGGAATACAGACGGCAGGTCAGCCCGGTAACAGTCAAACACATCCAAAGACAGGAGGAGAAAACGCTCACGCTCGACAGTCTGACAGATGGATCCCGCCTGAGGTCGAAGCGTGCCACGACAAGCCCCGCACACACACACACACACAGCGCAGCCCGTACCGTGAAGATGCGTCGGCCCGTCCTGTCAAAGGTGACGCAGTACACGGACGACAGGTGTCCCAGGATCCTCTTGTGCATCTTCATGTGCTGGTACACGGCCGTGGGCAGCAGCTGCCGGAGCCGGTAGGAGCCGTTCAGCCTGCGGCCGAAGCTCGTCTCGACTGGACGGAGGGAAGAAGACAGGCAATGGTTAGGACTCCATCCCATCCATCAGCTCACTCGTTCTGGAGCCGATAGTGTCGTAAAGCTCCGCTGGAGCCTATCTCTGGGCATATAGGGCGAAGGCTAGGAAGACACCCTGCACAGGTCACCAGTCCTTCAAAAGAACTCACACTTCAGCCTCTTACTCACACCGAGAGTCAGGTTAGAGTCTTGAATTGACTTAAACAAGCACGTTCTTGGACTGTGAGCCAGGAGAAGACTGGTCACAAATTACACAGACCAGGATGCGAAACCAGTGACCTTCTAACTGTCAGGCAACAGCCCTAACCACTGTTCCACAGCGTCATCCAATGGGGAGAAGTCCACAGCAAATAGACAAAACTCAACTGCAAAAAGAGGGGTGTCTTAACCAAGGTTTAAACATTTTTTTTACAGATGATGTCACTTGAAGAGATTTACTGAAATACGGTCGTTGTTGTTTGATTCAAGATTGCAGTTTTAGGTGAAATACCTAAAATTAGAAATTAACTCTCAAAACAGAATAAATTATCCAACACCTGTAAATCCACGTTTTGTTTGTTTTTATCTCGTAAGAACTAAATAACTGGGTCACAAATAAAAAGACATAAATAACAACCTGTTTCAAATGTTATAAGATATCACATTTTGATCTAAATCACACACTGAACGTCCACAGCACAGATAATAGACAGTGCGGTATTCCACTCACCGATATTAGGCGGGCTCCCGTAGATGATGGGCGGCTCTGGCGGCCGCCCACAGTGCAGCGCGGCCAGCGCCGAGCCCTTCCACACGACATGTTTGCAACCTGGAGCGGCCAAGACGGAAAACGCATCAGCCCGATATCTAATTTGCGTTACGACTTGTCTTCCGTATTTGTATTTGTATCAGCGCGTGAGCGAGTGCATTTACAGATGTCAGGCGGCTGATATAGTGGTTGCCAGAGTGGGTGCTTTCGCGTAATGTGAACATTAAAGTAGCTCCTGTGCCGCACCATAAACTATGGTGCGTAGATCACATATATATATATATATATATATATATATATATATATATATATACACATCTCCACTCACTCTTGGTAGTGCGCAGCAGATTCTGCCTGCCAGCCCCCAGCAGGCTGGTCAGTCCGGGCACGCTGGCAGGGACCTCCCTCTCCAGCAGCGGACAAACTCTGGAGCAGACCTGCAGCAGGTGGTCTGCACTGATGTGCCGGTACAGCTTCACCTGGACAGCAAACAGCAGAGCATCGTAAAAACACAACTCTTCAAACACAAAGAGGGCCTGTTCTGGAAGCCCGGCGGTGCAATAACTGTGCTCCAAAAGCGGCAGGAAATTAAAAAAACAAAAAACAATAAAAAGCAAAATACAACGACAACAGAATAAATGAGGAAAATGAAAATGAATATGTAAAAGACCACGGCCTGAAAACAAAAAGGTTTGTTTTTTTTGGGTGGGTAGGACGTCTAGTTTCAACCTCTAAAATTAAATCATTTCCAGCAGAATCAGACGACTCAAGAAAACAAGGTCACTCCCCTTAGAGTCTGTCGGTTGGCTGAGGATTTCTAAAATTCTTTAACAGAAATCCCATTCGACGACAAATACTTGCATCACAAAATGAAGAATGGTGAAACAATGTCTGAAATCCTCTTCAGCTTTGTGTCCTTCTTTCTTTCTTTCTTTTCTTTTTTCAATGGATGTGGATTGAGTTCTTCTGCAGTATAGAGACAGCAGGGGAGGGGGGCGTGGCATGCACCGTAGGCATGAAGCAGAATGAAAGCCACACTCCTATAAACACAGAGCATCTGACTCCAGCCACACATGGAGGGGGTGGAGGGGTGGGGGGGGCACCCAGATCCGACGCAGGACGACAGACGTGGAATGTGCAGCACATTTACATTTCATTTCAGGATGCAGGATTATTATGAATGTATTAATTTAAATCAAACGTGCGGTAATGAGCTTTGTTTCCGGTCACATCTGATTTAAATATCTCAACGGGGTCAAATAAGCCTGAAATTAAACAATTACCAACCTAGCACACACACAGACATACATGTTCTTTTCATCTCTGAAACACACACACACACACACACACACACCATTAATGACCCTTTAATTGCTTTCACATCCTTGCTGGTTCAGAGACGTGATCAGTGTTTCTAAGCACATATCAGGGGAACAATCCTGGCTCAGGTGCATGCAGAGCCAGAGCAAAACACACACACGCACGCACACACATCAAACAAGTGATGTATATTCATAATTTGCTCCATTTTACGAACACAGTGAGGATAACGCTGCCCCAGTCACAACAGCATCGCTACCACTACCACCACCACCAAACACATGGTCCTGCACACATGGCTGCAAGTCTGCACAATCAACACCATTTCCATTTCAACACACTGCTCCAAAAAAAATTTTAATCAATAAATATCAGTTATTGCAGACACCACTCCTCACTCAAGATGGATCCAGGTCGGGAAAAAATCCAGTTTAAACAATCTAATCATAATTTTGTATTAAAAATTAAAAATAATAAATTCGATGTAAATATGATAGAATGATAAAGAGCAGCTATCTTTTTTGCTTTTTGCTCATTGCATCCCCTTTAATTTGATATGCAAAACAGCGATAATTATACGTCTAATTAATCCGCATTAATTAATTAGGCGCAATTAATACGACCAATTATTACAACATGAGCGAAATCAGTCCTTATTGTTGCCCAGCCCCCTTTGCTGTAGCAGCACAGACATGTGCCCTGCCTGTAACAAACATGTCCGAGCCCAGCCTGTGTGTGTGAACAGCCCCTCTTTTCCATTTGCTCTAATAATTAAAAACCCTCCGCAGTATCCTCTTTTTTTTCCAATAGAGGAAATTATGCACAATGGACAGGAGGCAGGCTGCACGGCTGGCTATGGTAGGAAGAGGAGGAGGACCGTAGAGCCAAGCAGGAAGAGAGAAAACACACACACACACACGCACTCACACACCAACCCCTCTCTGTTACACACACGCACACACTGCACGGAGAGAGAGGGGGAGGCAGATGTCAATAATTCCTTAAACATGTGGATTTACATTCAGGTGACCGTAAACCACTGCTGGGTAGCACATCTGCACGATACTGTGTGTGCCAGTGTGTGTGTGTGTGAGAGAGAGAGGAGAAATCGCTAGATATCCGGGCCGATTAAACAAATTCGGAATCCATATTTGTATATTAATATCGCGATAAAACTTCTATAATAGCAACAAAGTGAGGATGCAGCCTTGTCTTGGGTCTGTGCTATGGGGATAAATACGTATGCTATGATTAATTCACTCCACGCCCCCATGCGTAAACGACGCTTTCCAGCGTTTGTTTACATGACAATTAACCCGTCAATTAATAGCTCGATTAAGAGATATCGGGATTACCTCGCATCTTCACATTAACTCATCTGCGACTTCTCAATCCGTCCCGAGCTTGCGCCACAAATCCGCCGAAAATTTTTAAAATAAAAAGCTACGGAAAGAGGTCCCACTCCTGCAGCCTTGCCCGATCCTCAGCTGGGAGCTGTAACTGCAGCTTTACTGAATATACTGTTTATATTCCCCCCCTCTCGCAAAATGTCCTGTTTTCTAACTGTGTGTTTTCAACCCCGTGCACACAAAACTGTGCTTCTTCTTGCAGGACAAGAGCGCCTCCATCTCTCCCTGGCTTGTGGTGCAGGGAGTCCCTCCTCCGGATCCTGGCTCCCTTACACCACAACACTCATGACGTATCAACAATTCACACACATTTTTTTCCTCCCTCAACAACTATTAAAACCTTTTGGACATGCATGGCACCAAACCTGCACTCCACGGTGCACGAGGGCTCCGGGACCCGACCCCTGGGTGCCCCCTGCACGGCACCCAGCTCACCCTGCAAAGCCCCTCGCAGTTTTTTCTCTGCCACCTGATTTAAAAATTGCGGGAAATTCAATTTTTATTTTGCTGTGTAAAAACTTTTTCCTCAGTTATACAGCTCCCTTACCAAATTTTCGTACGTCCCGGGGTGTTCCTGCCCCGTCCAGTCCAGCCTCCTGGGCAGCAGCTAAGATGGAAAAACAGTGTCGATGCGATCAGCCAGTTCATAAAGATATCAATGATGTTTTTAAATGAGTAAATGATAAATCAGAGTCACAGCAACATCACAAACTACAGTGCTCAGGGAAGCATCTCTCGCCTATTGCTGACTGCTTACCTCCTTCTCCTCCACCTCCCTTATCAGGGTCTGAAAACGGTATAAAAATACAAAATTACACCCCGTGACGATTGCGGATATGTTGTAAATAATCCCAAAATGTAAAAAACACCAACCTGGGCTGCTTTTTGACAGGGTCCAGCTTCTAGAAACCGGGCTATTAGGAAGTACAGTTCTGTAGCGGTTGAAGGGGGGAGAAGAGGACGGGAGCTGCGTTACAAGAGGGCACCGAGGAAACTGGAGGGGGGTATTACAACAAACGTGACATATTTTCCCGATCTCCTTTACTCACCAGAAGTCAACTGCGCGATGTGTGTACTGTCTGAAGCCATTTTGGTGTTGTTTGCCAGGGCAGCTCCAGAGCCTGTGAGCTGGGTCTCGGTGGCTGCCCTGTAGCTGTCACTGTTTATCCACCAGGAAGAGGCTGCCTCCATTCAGCTTCGCTCTCACTGAGTCCCGGCTGCGTGGGGTTGGTATTCCTCCGCCGGGCGACAGTTAGTGCACGCGGGGCGGTTTAAGCCTCAAAACATCGTCTTCCCCCCGCAGAGAAACATCCACGAAACACCGTTTGTGTTGATATCTCACCTGGATGAATTTTAGTGGAGGTTGTTTTACCGTGGACGCTCGTTTGTGTGAATCCCCCTCCCCCTCAAAAAGAAAAAGCGCAAGCCCTCTGCGGAAGAATACACGCGGTGTGTTTCGCGCACGCCACAGTAGAGAGGGGAGGTAGAAATGGCAGAATAGGGAGACACATTGCTGCAGAAGGGGCCGTAGCTTCGCCGTTAACAGACATTTATCACGTTTTAGAAATGACAGGCGTACATAGCGTTAGTTTAAAGTTCATTTCGGATCGAAGCAACGCAACCTCGTGTTGTATTTTTCGCGTATATCGTTGCCGTGGATGTAAGAACATGGCTCCCGTGTTTTTGAGAGGGATTTACACGCGATCTAACCCAGCTCAGCCAGGTTTTACTATATAACATAATGAAGTGTTAATTCTGCTTGTTTTTTTTACTCGCTGGCCTCGCTTGTTGTTGCTCTGCTGTTATTGTGTAACAAGATGTCTGTCTAACACACCCACTCTCTAGCTGGGGAAGTCGTCCATTTCTCGTCCAAATACTGCCAGGCAGTAAAATGGGGGAAGGGTTGGAGAAGAAGGGGGGAATGCAGCTTAATGAATGAAACCTCCTGAGTTACTGGAATTTAATGGAAATAAGACATTTCTGCACGACTGATCATCAAGGGGATTTTCAAGGAAATGCATGACATCACACTTCCTCTGTAGTTCACTAGAAAGTGGTGGTGGGGGAAAGTGAAGCAGCATCAAGGTGTTATTTGATGACATCTGACAACATTGTGCTATTATTTATGCAAAATATATTTTCCATTATGTCAAGGTGCATGTGTTTTGTAGCAAAGGGCCATTGAAAACAAGCCCCTGGTCTCTTGGCGAAATGTGCACTTTGTTCTATTTGAACTAAGGCATCAGTGAAGGCACAAGTAATTAATTTCTGCTAATTATTAATATAACCACAGTCTCTATATTCTTCTAAAATTACTTGGATTCACTTAATTAAATGCAAGATAAACCACTTCCTAAATGAGGCCATTGTGCTTGATCCACTGAACCTACAAGTGATCATTATGTACCAAAGACATGCACACTCTTGAACCAAAAGGTATAGTTGGAAAATCAGATAAGATATAGGACTTGTCATTGTTTTTCAAAATGAAATTCATTTTTTACTTATGACCCAACATGTACAGCTGACAGGAATGTAAAGTAGCTAATCACTTTAAATTTTTTTGCACAGGTGAGAGCAGATGAGATTGGGACTGAGAAATTGATCATACAAAAACATGGCTGGTTAATTTTCAGCATCCAGCTGAAGTAGTAGTAGTTTTTCATTATTGTGCATGTTTTCAAGTGAAATCTAATGCTACACCCGTTAATATAAATATAAATATACTATAATACTATACTATAATATACTATATACTATACTATAAATCTGCTAGTTTATGCAACATTTACCTAATTACATGCACACTGTTTGGGATTTTGTGAGAGAAAAAAGTTTGGATGCACATTTTTTCCAAATCTTTCTTATTGCTTAATTTTAATTGCATGTTTTTCTCATTCATATACGTAATTGTAGTTTCATTTACAAATAGATTAGCCATTCTAATACAAAAGGCAGGAGTTTTTTTTTTACAGATACAGAGAGACTGGTGGCTTCGCCTGTTTATTTCCTTCGTCCTAGGTATCAAACATATTGTTCAAATTGTTAAGTCTATTTTCTTTTCCACAATAATGCAGTAGTCATATTCATCTATTTCTTGATCTCCGCTCCAGACATATGTTGATTCTATACAGATACAGGTGATGAAGCTGCTGACTTTGTCACCCACTCCCATAAACTGTCGGGTTGGTTGCTAAGAAGCTGACTTACAAGCTCCTAAACATAATTATACTAAAACCACAGGCTTAAGATCATAAAAGTATGTTTGTCTAATAATTACTGTTTTTACATACTTGCTTTTGTTGCTGCAAGGAACTCAGTGGAAGTCAGGAGTCTAATGTTACCTTCAGAATAGTCTCTTCACCAATCAGACAAGCCAAGCCTGCAGTATGGAAAACATTCAAACATGCATATGCAACATAACTTCCACAGACAGTGTATAAATTTAAATCTAAAGATCCTCTCAGTCACGGCCATGATACTTTTAATCATTGCCCCTCCAGTTGTTATTGTGCTGGATGACACGACCACAAGGAGGCAACATCACTCTGTGGCCCTTTTTGTGCAGATTTACCACACGGGGCAATGGAGGAGTCAAAGGTTAGATCTGTTACTCCTTTAATTTTCTGTGGTACAAAAAAAAGAATGGAAAATTCACATGGTAGATTAGGGGTTAGCACTGTTACGTCACAGCCAGAAGGTCCAGGGTTCAAATCCACACCTGGCCACTCTGTGTGGTAGGCTTGAAGAGATCCCAATGGCACCATTAAGTTACTTACTTTATGTATTACTGCTTAAAAAGAAAATGAAAAATTGCCTTGTTCTTGTATAGTGCTTTTCTAGTCCTCATGACCACTCAAAGGACATTCACAGGGAGCTTCACATTCACTCATTCACAACCCTCCAGAAGCCATCTGCTCAATGGGGATTTCTGACCAGTCACACATACATCGTACACAGATGCCACAGCATTAGGGACAGTTTGGAATTCAGTATTTTGTCCAAGGATGCTTCACCATGCGGGTTGGATGATTGAACCACCAACCCTCCTGTAAGTTGATGAATGTGCTACACTGAGCAGCAATTGCACCCAAATAAATCTACACTCTTTGCCAAATTGCCTCATGTCCTGATATTATACCACAAGTAGAAAGCAACATCTTGTGTCAGTGATACTTTTGAGGTCTGCTTTGCTGCAGTGCATAGAGACTCATTATCAGTATTGTACCTGTGTTTCATATTGGATACAGTAGTTTGTTTTATGGGTTAACGATCAGATTATCTAAGTGGAGGATCCTCCACCTCTTTTTTTAATACAATCATTACCACCTAAACAGCTTTCCTATTTTTAAATTTTATTAAGTGAGGCATCACATTGTTAGCTCCCGATAAGTCTTTTTTATTGGCCAGTCTCTGTGGTATTCCAACATCATCACTACACACCTCCTAGGTAAAAGTGAACTGGTCCACATCATTGGTCAGTGGGTTTAAATGACAGTTCGCTCCTCAATGACAAGTTCATATGGCTTCATCAGTCCCACCACTCTGGCAAATGCTGACCTTTCACTTCCTGACACAGCAGTTGTATTTAACACAGCCACGTGCTCCTGGCGACCTCGCATACGTGCACACACACACACACACACACACACACACACACACACACACACACACACACACACACACACACACACACACACAAAGAAACACAGTGATGGCTTTGTGCTGAAAAGTATCTCCAAACATGAACACAGTTAAAAGGGAACTGGAACACAAGCAAAGCACACACTTTATGTATACACATGTTGGCTGATAATACTAGTGCCTGGGTTTTCTGAACTATGAAAACCAGCAATGGTGAAGGGATTTAATACCTTTTGAAAATATTAATACTGTAAAATAGGTACACAATTTACATTTTGCAATAAACAAACAAGAAAAAGGACACAGAAAAACAGAGACTCCCATGTGACATCAACTTTTTCTTTTATTTCAAAATATTCTCCCAACAGGATGAAACTCAAAGAAGCCCAGAGGGTCCAAAGCCAATAGAGCCGCCTAGAACAGAAGCACCACTCATTATTGCTATGTCACTCTGCTGCGGGACAAGGCGTTTAGAGGTGGAGGGGGGAAAAGGAAAAAAGAGGGGAGGGGGACTGAGTCAAACACAGAGACCTACAAACACATTCGCTCCGGCACACACATATACAAAAGGAGCTATGTGAAACACAATGGTTGTGATTCTAAAAACTACCTTTCTTTAAAAAAGCTGCAGATGTTCTCCATGGCGACCGTGAAACCAGTTACTTGTCACTCTGCATTCAAACTGCTGTTACACATCCACAAATCCTCAACATCACTATTGGGGGGGAGAAATGCCAATAATAAGTATGATCATCTTTTGGAGAGACTGCAAGTATCGGCAGAGCTGGTTTTAGAGATTGTAACAGTCATGTTTAAAGCCCCCTTAAGACAAGATGAAGAACATCTACAGCTGTCTGATTAAAAAAAAATCATTCTGCCTTGTGTGGTCTGAGAGGCATAAGGTGAGCGGGGAGACTCGAGCAAAAACATACTGAAGGTAGGGGAGCTGAAAGGAGCGTGATGAGCATGGGGCTGCTGGTTGTCAGTCTCTACTATCACAAGTCTAAAAAAAATTCAGCATGGTACAAAAATCGTCTGTAAAAAAAGATGCTTTGCTGCCATGGAGTCAGAGGGGAGGGGCGAGTCCGAGGATGCACCCGCGTCTTTTACGCCTTCTCCTCAGTTGCCTCCTCCACTGCCTCAGTTTCCTACACAGAGAGCAAAGAACAAAGTCACCAAAACAAACAGGTGTCACCCAGCACTGTCACTGCAGGTGGATTCTGAGGCAGGCTGGACTCTGACCTCACAGCACTTCTAGAACGAGCCTTACCCAGCAGATGGGAGGTGATTTCCATTACTGAAACATAAAAGTGTGACCTTGGGTGGAACCTACATTCCTGGTTTATATATATATATATATATAACCAGGAATGTTGTTTTATAATAAACAAATAATATAGTATTTGTTGAACTGCTAAGATTTAGATGAGAAGATTGATACCACCTTTGGTTCTTATACGACAAATGTGAAGCCAAGCGAAACAAAACAAAAGAGTCAGAACTGTGCCTGCTTCAGTTGTGTGACAACCTTTATCATCTGCTGGTTCACATTAAGTTGCATGAAAATGTCCTTCAGCTGCTTTATGCTAAACTAACCACCTCCTGGCTCACAGCTAGAGACACAAAAATATTATTGAGTTGTTTTATGCTAAGCTAACCATCTCCTGGTTCACAGTGACATGGAAATGTTCATCTCAGCTCACTCACCCTAAGAGTGCATTTCCCAAAATATTGGTTTATTCTTTGAAATGCAATTCAGAAGCTGCTTTTGCATGAAAGTTCTAGTTAAAGATGAATAGTTACGGAACGAATGCTATGTTTTTCTAGTCCAGTTTGTACAGAGCTTGTTCCCAGAGCCAGATTTGTCGAGTTATCAGGATTTTCTTGCTGAGGAAAGCCCCATGTTCCCACAAATCTGAAATATGGACTCACTGCTCGTAGCAGCAGATAATTTAGCTTTTATGTACAGAGTTTTGAGAAGTTCTAACTTTGACAGCAGCTATTTCTCTGGTAGTAAGTAGCTCCCAATAGCGAGACCTAACTTAATCTTGTGCTAAAAAGACATGCTCCAGTCAAACTCTTCATTAATTTCAAGTCAGCTATTGATATTTTTGAACATCTAACTTGAGGATTTATAGTACATGCTCATTTTTATCAACACTATCTGTGGAGAAAGGTGAGAAAATTGTGTTTTAATATTTTATATTTTTAAGATTTAACACCTCTTCAACTGTAAAAAATGTTTTAAAAAAGTGCAAAGTGACTCACAGCAGATCCACTAGTATTTCCAGAAACCAACCATGATCTAACTTGGATAGTGTGATCGCACCTGCCTATTTCCTGGGCCTGACCACTGGCAAACATGAAACATGAAGCGAGCCCATCACATTTCACCTCGCAGACATGCGAGCAGCAAACCAAGTGTAAAAGAAGCTTGTCCTACTTCACTGCACACTGTTACAAAATTCCCAGACATGTTCGCTTCATCTGTTCTTTACTTGGTCACTCTCGAACATGCCACTGCACTCCAAAGCACTACGGGTAAATGTTTGCCCAATTAACATATCATTTCTGCACACGCAATAAGTTAGTGTCCAAACCCACACACTCAAGGTTAGATTAGAAACGCTCGACCATACCCTTAACTCTGACTGTCTCACTCTGCCCTCTCACTGACATCAAGGAGGGAGCCGAGTTTCTGATGGAGGACACACTGACAGACGGACGAGACACATAGATCTGTGTGTGTGTGTGTGTGGGTGTGTGCGTAGAAAAGTGCATTTTAGTGGTAGCAAATTGTGTGTCCAAGGATGAACACAGGCGCAGTGTAGATGTGTTTACATGTACATTGGGAAAACAACACAATAGAGATCATTATTTGCATCTGTGTCTGGTAAAATGTACATTTGGTTTCTCTAATTAGCTTTTTTTCAGCTTTCCCTCCTCCTACCTCATTGGTCTTGGTCTCTCCATTCTGGGCGGGGCCATCGTCCTTCTTGCCCTTAGCGCCTCCCTTCTTTGCCTTCATCATGCCCTTATCATCTGCCACCTTCTGCAAAGATGGCATGAGTGCAAGTGAGAGGTGGTGACAATACATAGTGACACATGTCATCATTCACTTCTTCCACTTGAAGATGATGTATTTATCTTTTGCCCCTTTTCATCAAAAAACACGACTGTTGATATTAAAAACAGAGATGCTAGATGATGTTTTGTAGAAACTGTACCAATACTTGTATACTAATGGTCAAAATACATTTAAGCTCCTGTACAATGAGCCCTGGATGAAGTATAGATTAAGTGGTACTGCTACTGTATAAAGCTGCATGTGTGTCTGTGTCCCCGTGTTTTCGACATCCAGCCTTGTGAAACCAAGGCTCGAGAGTGAGGGGGAGTGAAGCGCCTCTGACTGTTGCAAATTTATGGGACACAAATAAATTATTGTAGCTGCAGTTGTGTGTCTGTGTGTTTGCTTGTGTAGGTGTGTACTACTCATTTTGTGGGGATATAAATCTGTTTACACAGTCACATTGTCTGGACTTTCCTTATGGGAAACCCCATTAGGTGAACAAATGAGACTTGGATTGAGATCAGTGTTGTGTTAAAAGGCTTAGGGTTTCATTAGGATATGGATATGGATATGGATAGATTTTGTCTAAATTAATGCTAGTCAATGCTATGTCTCAAAAAGTGATGTAAACACCACACATGTATGTGTGTGTTTTACCTTGACTATGGCCTTCTTGGGCTTGACCTCTGGCTTGGGGGGAGCAGGTTTCTGTAGGTTGGGCAGAAATCAATTAGAGCTGACAAACGACACAGTGCAAAGTTTTGTTTGCCTTTAGTTCCTTCTCCATTCCCCCACTCACTGAGACATTTCTCTCCTGTTTAAAATGCTATGGTGTTAGCCAGGAGCGCTCTTAGAAAACACAGAACACATGGTGACTTGGAAGAGCCTGCGCTGGCCTCCACTCTTGATATTAATAACAATCTAGTTCTTGCAGCGTATTTCCCATACTATGGGATCTGACAACATTCCAGTGCTAAGTAGTCTTCTGTGAACTGACCTCAGACCACTGTAAAATGACTATATCGGATGGGAGTTAAAATGCTGGCCACTCTGTGAACAAGTTTGCTGCAGAGCTCTTTCAGGCTGCCGAGTGTGGACCAAATTACCCTGAAGCCACGAGCTAACCCCAACCACTGCTGTGACAAAATAAAATCATGTGATTCCTGCTCAGAATATCTCTGTTTTCCTTTAGAAATCAATGGCACTCTGTACGGGGGACAATGAATGAAAAGCCAAATTCTTCATATTTACGGTTACATGCAGGAAATTTTTGCACTCCAAACAAAAGACGTGCTATATTTTTGGTGAAGCAATCCTGATAATAGTATATAAACAGCACTACAGCATTGGTTTCTATCTAATATAGAAACACGGATCAAACAAGCAAATGTGCCAAACGCACCACTATTATCTTAATGTGGTGCCCGTACTTAGGTGTTGAGTCAATAACTTACAGGGGCAGTTCAGTGCTTTCAGTACCGAGCCCTGTTGTCTTTAAAAACCATTTCAAATACAGGCTGCAAGGCTTTTTACATACAAAAAGCCTGTTTTAAATACAAGCTTTTTAGGCAGCAAGCCTAAAAAAATTAGAAATGCATGGATCTAACATGCAACCTCCAGGGTCCACACCTCCATAAACCCCACTAAAATCTTTTCCAGATTCCCAAGTTCTGCATTTTCCATTTAAATTTTTTATGATTCTGTATTTTTTCATTATTCAGGCATGTTGAGTGTAGCGAATGGATCTAGTGCAGAACACCCTTCATCTGCAGCTTCGGCTAGCTGATGAATGGCTCCTTCTCCATTGGACAGCTTAACAAATTTCTGTCCTGTGTTTTCTTTGTCATAGCTTCACTTACTGGCTGCTGATTGATATTTAATGTACTGACATAAGAACAGATTTAAACCTCAGCAAGTAAACACATCAATCACAATCATATTTCTCAAAATGTCTATTAGTTTAGAGCGATCAGGCATGTTGTAAGAAATCATGCTGACTGTGTTTCGATCTGTGTACTGAACATATGAACCGATTGTTGCCTCCGACAAGGTCAAATTTTCACCATTGTCCTGATCTGCACAAAATTTGGTGGAAAGGTGGTACATACACGAAGGCTGAACCAAACTCTAGCTGAGCTAGTGTTTCATTCTGTCTCTGGTGTATTTGTTCAGTTCTGTCTCATGCGTGGATGAGAATGGCAAGCTAGCTTCAATTATAAATGATGTGGTGTGTGGCATCAGTCCATGCTACAAACTCCTAATCCCAAGCTCCCGACAGATAAATATGAGAACATGCAAAAGTACGAACACATGCAAAGACCCAGTACAAAGGGGTTTCATATGCAAAGTACAACACAGATAAAACATGGCCTGTATGAAAGAGCTGCATAATCACATGAATATAACCATTATCCATAATTACAAGTTTCGGACAATTTGAGCATTTTTATAGACAATGGGACATTTTCCACAAATAGCTTTAGTCACTATCAAGTCATTTTCAACAACAGCAGATGATCCAATTCACCCAAAAAATGTGTTCTCTGAGCTCTGTGCTCAATTATCAAATATTAAAATGTAATATGCAGCTCTCAATTTGATTTGTTACAGACCAGACTAAGTGTGACGAGGACAACAGAGAAAAGACATGCACGCCAAGGCAGACCTGACCCTCAGAGAGAGACCACCTTTATGGAATTTAGAAACTGTCCATAAACTGGGTGAAGACTCCAGTCTGAGCCTCGGCGACTCGACGCTTAAAAAAAATCCCACAAAAACTGAGGCGGGGAGGAGGGTGACGGCAGGGCGATGAGTAAGAAGACAGTGACAGAGGTGAAGACAGGGAGGGCAGAACGAAACTTACCGCTGACAGTCTCTCTGACCTTCTGATGGGCTGCGGGAGCAAGGGATGATCAATGAGAGAGAGAGAGAGAGAGGGAGAGACAGTGACAGAGAGAGAGAGAGAGACAGATATCAGTTGTACCTTTGCGGTCTAATCCTTACCCGGCCTGTTTGGTGACTGCTGAGCGCACTGTACCTATTTCCTTGGTAACACTCTCAGTGCAAAAAAAAACAAACACGCAAACACACACTTACACACCCACACACAGCACGCAAATGCATCAAAAACATTTACCTCTTGCTTTGTGACTTTGGAGGCCTCCTTGCCCTCGGGACCCTCTGGAGACTGTAGAAAAGCACAACATGGAACAGAGACTGTCAACGGGGGTCCTGGTGCACACACACTCACAAATACATGCTGTATAGTTGACCCCTGTAAAGTTAAGACCCTTGCCATTATATTTTTTCTTTCATTCACTATCCTGCAAATATGTTAAATCTTACATTCCTAAATCAGAATTGGGTCATGGGTGTTCTATTGTGGATATCCCTCTTTCTTTGGGATGACATACAGAGGGTCAGGTGGCTACTCAAGGTCCATAACAGACATTACAAGATATCATATAGCTTTGAAAAGGGGTCAAAAGCTTTGAGAGTGATATACAAAAATTAAAGCTTTTTGTAGTCTTGATCAATTCTAGCATGTCATGTTCCTGTGTCCGTATGTGGTGTGTCCACTCTGCCTGTCACTGTGTATTGTATGGCAGCTGCTGAAGTGTTTGAATGTCTCCTCTCGGGATCTATTAAGTAATATGTCTATCAAGCTGATCGGGATCTAGCACCTATGTAAAATAGATAAATAGGAACTAAATATGTTCACCGATTCTACATCATCACTCCACATCATCAGATGAATAGTGACTGAAGTTTCTTGTATGGTTATGGTTCCAGGTTGAAGCCCCTGGCTTGACATTAGTTAACAACAGTACACTTGGGTACAAACTCCTCTGTGTAGAATCAAACAAGATTATAAGATCACTGCATATTTACAAAAATACCGTCAGGTCGGCTCTTTAATAATAGATCTGAGATCTCAAAATGAACATTTTAAAGTTAACATATTATTGTCTAACGATATAATTTCCTAAAACAATACATAACTGTCGTTATCCCTATCTTCAAATCATTTTGCACCACCCTAAATTGCTGGAGGATGGGTGATTGCACGTTGTCATTTCACATCTGGCCTGTGTGACGGTGACGTGTGATCTGTGGCGTTAGAAGTGTGGATGCAGCCTTATGTGCGCTCTTCGCGCAGTCATGACTCAGAAAGCCCGCAGGTGGAGACGCACCGTGCGGACCGTGCTCATGGAACATTCAGGCAGGTAAGCGCAACGTGTGCATTAGGAAGAAAAACAAAAAAAACACACACACAAAACGCAGATGGTTCAGCCTGCAGGTAGGCATTCACATCATTTGCATGTGGGCGACCTCCGCCCCTGGAGGCCTCCCCATTCTCTGTCCTCAGTGTGCGCAGACAATGGCAGTTTTTTTGGATGGTAGAAAAGCCCATTTCCATGTATGCATGCATGGATACAATGCACTGGAGCTCGTCGTGCAATGCAGTTTAGACAGTGCCACGGCCTCTTTGAACACAATTGTCTCTGATCCCCTCTTTCTTTCTTTCCTTCTCTCTCGCTCGGTCACCATTCATCACCAAAATGAGACTGGGAGGTGCTGATTTGCCTTTTTTTTTACCCCCTCTCCCTCTCCATCTCTTTCACACCCCCCACCCTCACCATGACACATTATTCGCGATCGATAAGTCTTAATAAACATGCGCACAGAGGAATAACCATCTCCCTCTGCGGGGTTTACGCACCCATCCATCCATCTGACATTCACCGGTGCGCACAGAGATGTGGCACAGAGAAGCCACCACGGCACCGGCCATTGGGATGGACGCAGGGGGACATTTGTGGTGTAAAGCATTTTTTTTTTAAATCTGAGCGGAGGAAACAGCTAACACAGCCGCGTTTAATGTTGCGCTCCCGTCAAACTTTGCCAGCCCCGTCACCTGCCACGACGTCTCCACTGAAATCGCGCACAGATATTCCCCTCAAATGCAAAGAGCGGTGGAAAAACTACAGTGAAGTGAGCCGCATGGGGAGGGGAGGAAAAAAAGGAAAACGACACTCACCTTTCTCTTCGGCATTTTTGCACGCAAATCACTCTCCACCCAACGCGACAAAAAAATTAAGGTCAAACTCGAAGGTCCAACAGAGGCGAATTTGAACTACCTCGAATACAGGATCAATATCTAAGCACCTTCGATAATATGTTGATTATATGCACTCCCCCAAAACACTATACCTCCTGCAGCCATTGGCTAGAGCGCTGAGAATTCTCTCCTGCGCCGACTCGTGATTGGCTCATCCCGTCCGTATGTAGATATAAGCGCGCAGCTGATTGGTCGAGGTTCACGGTGGGCGGCTGTGATTGGCTGAGTGCTCTTTGTGCACAGATCCCACCAGATGCCGTGGCCGAGAGGGAAAGTGGAGACGGGCCAATGAAAGCGGGGTCGACTCTGGGCGAATCTGGGTAATGTAGGATGAGAGACAATGTTGAAAGAACGTTGTAAATAAAAACACAAAGGACCAGAAAAAAAGGAGCACAATGGCACAATGTCGGCCCATAAACGAGCTCCAGAAAAGTAGCTGTGCATTGTGTCTTGCAGGGTGTCCCCTGCTTTAAAGGTCTAGAGTAATCACACACACCACAGGTTTACACAACAAATAGTCAATGAATGCAAAGGCAGCCGGTCTCTGTAGGAGCGTGACACCAGTAAAACAACAGAATGAGGCAGATAGCTTAAATCCATCACCGCAGACTATGCAAACCATTTGTTTAGGATTTTTATAGGAGAGAAAATCATTACAAAAGTCTAACAGGTGTAGAATGGCCACAGTAGTTGATTTGTGTCAGCCTGTACAGGAAATCAACTTTAAAGAACCTGCTACATGATGAAGTAAAATGAATGATTTTTGGATCTTGCTGGGCTTATACTATGGCTCAAGGGAAATGCAGTCATCTAGTGATCGGAGGGTCATTGGTTCAACCCAGCCGGCTGCAGCCTACATGTTGAAGTATCCTGGGGCAAGATACCGAGCCTTAAAATACCCTTAATGCTATGTGTGAATGTGTAGACAGAGGGTAGCATCTGCCAACAGTGCATGAATGGTTGCACACGACTTGCGTTTTAGTGATCATGACAACTATAAAGTGCTTTATAAGAACTAGTCCATTTACCGAGGCCATTTCTTATTGTTCTCAGGAAACTGTTTTTACAATACGACATCTCCAATGCTACTGATTTTAGACATGTGAACGTGAACTAAAAATGTGCAATTTGTCTTTGTCTTCATCTTTGTTTTTTGGACTGAATGTCATCCTGAGAGGTTCTGCTGTCCAAGACAAATTTCCATCTGGTTCAATAAAGTTAAATTTGACCTTCACTTTTTTCCATTCTTACACATCTGTGCTCTTTCAAGAGAGAACTGTTATGAGTAAACATTGGGTTGCCATTTCAGTGTTCTGTCCTGATATTGATTCAGACGTCTGGGTGACAAAGAGATGATATTAAATGCACAACCACATCATAGTTGCTTAATGCTTGGTAATCTACAAAAGCTACATACTGGTGCCGGTCCCAGTGTCACATCTTTACATCATTCTGACACTCTATAAATCATCCACTTTCCTTTGCCAAGATGACATCTCACTTGTTTATAGGATCAACTGAGAGGCCAAGGACCCCAAAGACCAACGCCAAGGAGTTGAGCGTTTCGGTGTTTTCACTTTCAAGATTGTCTTGAGATTGGTTCTGTAAGAGATGCCATGCGGTTCTGTTTAGGTGTCTGGTGTTTGTCATCAAGTGCAGCCTGTGGACGATCCAGATGGACCCACACGGTGAGGCAGCCGGTGATAACATTAAATCTCACAGACCCACACACAGGCATGTGGAAGCTTCTGGAACAAACCTGATTTCAGTTAACCCGAGTGCAGCTGAGGTTGGCCAAAGGGGGCATCGGGTTGTTCACTGATGAGCCTAGATAGCAACTGATTGGCTCCAAATCAGCTCAGATAAACTCCAGAGTCTCAGAGTTACCTCTCTGGGCAAAGACTGACCCACACTAATAATAATGTTATCTGAAATGGAAGACCTAACACTGTATGGCACAGGTGCTTGCTATCTGTTTTGCACCTGCATTTTATTAGGTTTGCGTGCAGCACTGTTCATATTTATTGCTTCGGTCACACCACATTACTTACTTCACAGGATAGTGAAGTCTGAGACGGAACCGCAGATGACTTAATAGACTGAAGTGCTTGAAGGGCGTAATTGTGTGTGTATACGTCTCGTTCTCTGTGGTTAAAAATCAGCTGGTATAAAATTCTTCTTCAAAATACTGGACTGTGTCCAGTGCTCATATATCAGTTCCTACCATAACTCACTGTCCAGAGTTTAAATGCATGGCTGCAGCTCACAGCTATTTTTTTTATTACTTATTAAAGCTTTTTTTTTTAAACGAATCAATCAATGATATTATGAAATACAAAATGTGAAAAAAAGATCCCATTGAAAAATCTATAAAGTTGGACTGTTTAACAAGCTATTGTCCTTGGGAGAACTATTTTACAATAAACAGAATACCTTTTACAATTATCAATAACCGAAGCCCCCAAAATGTTATGTCTAATCGAAACACTCATGCTCAAACTCTGATGATGATAACCAGAGGAACCTTGAGCATTTGTCAATAACAGTATTCAGTTCATCCAGTTTGAGAATTTTAACAACCCAGAACCTCCTCTAAGAAACAATATTATACAATGTTTAAGTGCATGCCAAGCATCACACACATTTTAAATGTACAATGGTTAAAATGTTCTACAAAGAAATCAATGGGAGCAACCTTGACGTTCTCGTGTAGCGTTACAATGGTATGACAGAGAGTGTGAGAGAGTGCTACAGATCTCACAATAGGTAGAGCTTTCCTGCCCAAACAAACAAAACCCTTGGTGTCTACATGGGTTTGAATACGTGACTGTTTTAGAAGTCAACCCAGAACACACAGGAGCAGGTAGAGCTTAATGGCCTCTCCACTGTTCCCACACATAGAGTCACGCTGTCAGCTAAACAGCCGCCAAATACAATGAGGAACATGTACACCACATACATACATAAAAGAAGGACACAAAGGGAATCCACAATGACAAGAAATAATCCCAATAATGTTGAAGGGAATGCTATCACAAAGCAGATATGTTCTGATTGGAGTTCGTGCTCTTTCATTTCTGATTACGGACATCGATTGGGGTCTCACTGAAAAGATCATCATAAGTTAATCTCACTTATGTAGTCATGATACTGTCACTTTTTAAGCATTTGCTGAGGCTGATGTGATTGCAGGTGGTTGGTCAGAGACCAGCGTACACGTCAGATGTTGACCTGATGGTGGCACCAGAGTCAAAGAGCAAAGACTCCTTACACAGTCAGGATTTACCCCATGAGGACCATGATTTGAAGCCATCTGTGAGAGTCCATACAATGGTTTCTGAGACATTTCACTGAGCGACTGTAAGCCTCTCATCTACAGGGGATCAAGTCTTAGTTTAGTTCAGCATAGCTAGCAGACCGTCATTGCTGCCCTTGGAGCCAAGCTGCGTGGCTGAAAAGGATTTCAATGTTTTCTCAGTCTCATTCAGCATTTAAAAATGTGCATTGATGAGAGGATGCTTATTATTCTGCTTTCTGTCAGAAACCATGAGTTAATTCATCCCAGCGAGGCCAAACCATCATACCCCAAAATAATCTCCCAAGGAGCTGTTTGACCGAAAACAGCTTCGTAATCATACAATAGCCTAGTTAAAATATGGCATTTGTATTTAGAAATTTTCCGCTCAGTGGGACCAGTGATGGAATATTTCATCTCAAATATCATCTTATCTTTAATTGATTAAATGTGTGACATTATATTAAATCACTGTTAGTGCTAATTTCTGATATGTCAAGTCCTTGCTATGGGGGCCTTAGGTGCCAGGTTCCTTGTAAAAATTGCTTGGTTTAATGTTTTATGAGGCACGTTTTATTAAACGGCTGCATTGACCTTTTGTTTGGAATTTGCCAAACTAGAGAATATGATCTCAATTCTCCAGTCTTAAAATGTCCCCAGAGGCTCCGAGCGAGGGTTAGAATAGATTTTGAGATTGTTTTTGTTGTGTTGTTCAAGGCTCATAATGGTCTTTCTCCACGGTATCGTCTATGCTTAGAATCTGCACTGGGCCCTCTGGGGTATGAGCGCTGAGCAGCTTTTAGTATTCATGCTTTAAACGTGGCCTAAATTGAACTAATTGCAAATCAAACCCCAAATATGTTTCTTAATCATGTACCTCTATATTGTGTCTCCTGAACTAATGGATATTTTTCACTGACGCAATTACTCTAAGACAACATAAATATAGCTGTGAATGTAACATAAATATAACATCAAAGGTCCTCTTTGCTTTGTAGTTATTCACACACATGCATGTAGGATGCATGTTGTATCAGTAAAGATCAACGTAATGATCTTATGGCTTCATGATCTTATGATCTCAATACTCTTAAGACCATGGCTGCTGATAAAGTATATTTAACATTTTTATTCCCGATGAGCTATGGCAAGTTCTATTAAACAAACTAAAGGTCCCTTGAAAAACTGTTTTGGAGCATTCAATTGCTTTACATCGTCAACAGCTTTTAAAATTGTCCCATTTTTTGAGAATTTTCTGCTCCTTTCTTCTGTGACCTTGGACACAATGTCTAAATAGTCTCAACTCCCGGTCTATTAATTAATGTGTCTTTGCTTGCCCTCTTTCACTTAAATGTTGCCCTTCTGTTAAGCACGACTCAAGGCCTCCATGTTTTGGAAGGGAAATTTTTACGCTTCCGATATTTCCGTATTTCAGTGTTTTACGCAATGTTCCTGCGATGTACCTGAACACATATTCTGCTCTTGGGCTGTCTGTGCTAATCATTATCATTATCATAATTAATACTGAATGCAGTATGATTAAACCTGGCATTACACACTCGAGATCAGCTGTTGCTGCTGCTGAGTGTGTGGGGAGATTTTTAGTGCAATCCCAAAAATGAAACCGGACATCATGTGGACAGCACAGTAACATAATAGAGACGTAGGAGCCTGTCAGCCCCACTCAGCACAGAGACGCCACATGTCTCTGAACAGCGCCAGAGTGCGCACTGCTTTTAGGCGAGGCTTGACTGACACCTTGTGGACACGTTATGGCATTTTTTTTGTTGCAGGGGTAAAAAAAAAAAGAAGATTGGAGCAACAATGCTTTTAAATGTCACTATTTATAGCATCTAATATCTTGAGCATGATATTAAGATGCACCTCACGTCCTCGACAGTGCTGCTGCGGCAGATGAGACCATGCATTCTAGTCAATTTCCCCATCTTAGAGTAACCTGACTCACACCAAAATACCTATTTATAATAATCCCCTCCCCTCCTCCTCCTCCTCCTCCTCCTCCCCCTATCTCTTCCCCCTTTCCTCCTCCCTCCTCCTCCTCGTCCCACATTACGTCATCAGAACCGGCGCTGGATGCCGTGCAGCGGAGCATGCACCTGCAGCAGGGAGCGGAGGACAGCTCTTTGTCTCCAGAGGAGCGACCCCTGGGCTCACATCTGTGCGTGTGAAGGAGCGACAGAGGAGCCGCAGCAGGTCTGTAGGCGGGACTTCCTCCGGGCGGATCTCCGAGTCCGGCTTGTTTATCTGGGCGAGGGGCGCAGGACCAGCCGCTGCGGGATCAGATAACGAGGTGAGCTCGTTTGTGGCGTTGTCGTCTAAAAAAAAAAAAAGATGTGTGCACATTTTTGCTTTTGCAAGCCTTGTGTTTGTCGCTGCCGCTAATCGTGTGTGCGCCGATCCTGTGCGTCAGTGTGCGTGTGTCGTTGCGGGCGAAGCTGCGCGTCTTGTAGCTCGTAGCTGCGCAACGCAAAACGCTCAAACACGGAGCACTAATTTCCTTTAATTTCCCCCAATGTCATGTGTTGACCTGCACTAATACCCTTCTTTCTGAGGCACTGCAGTCGATTTGACACATGTGCAGTGACATCATGGCTCTCCTGACCTGTGCTGCTGTCTTCACCGCTAATGTTGAAGACGTTTCCCGTCCAAATCCATGTTTGTCTGACTAATTAGATAATAATAATAATGGCAAATGTCACCCGTCGTTGCTTTCATTTTCTAATTCTCCACTGTTAAACATACCCTGCAGGGTATGACTGATTAGTGTCAGGGATCATTAATTTATTGATTAGTTGTCCGATAAATTGACAGATAATATAATCATATGGGCTACATTACATGTCCCCAATACCTTAGATGCCATCCTGTGTTGTCTCTTGTTTTGGCTGGAACCCTTCGATATTTCTAATCAATGTGTAGTGTAATGTAACCGATGAAACCAGCAGAAGAAAGTCACTTTGGGGCCATTACATGTCCAATATATAACAGATAGGAGCAATGATCAATTAGTTGCCTATTACTTCTCTAAAGCTTGACTAATTGAGTACTTCCTTCATCTGTAATCAACCCTAAGGCTCCTTCCTCAACAGTAGAATACGATATATCAGTTTTGCTCTCATTAATTATTAACCATCGCAAATTGCTGCCAGAGGTTACTGTTGCTTGCAACTCACAGTTTTTTTTCTTTTTCAAGTGAACTATCCATAAAATATGTGGATACCTGCTCAAATTAGGTTGACCTCTGACCCCAAACAAGCGTCTGTCATTGAGCTTCAAATTTCAGGACGGTGGTGGGTGTTGACACGGAGGAGAAGCTGGTTGTAGGCCTGGGGAGCAGGACACAGGCTCCTCCAAGCAAATGGGAGGAGTTGACCAAATGAACAAATGGTCTATTGATTGAGCAGCTGGCACCACAAGTTTAATCTGGTGCCAGTTTTTTCCAACAAAAGATTGTTGTGTTACAATGAATTGTCTGTCATATGCATGATGGTAAATATTGTGGGGTTTGGAAAAAAAGGGGAAATTGATCACCAATGTTAGATATAGCTGCAGAAGAAGATCCCTTGTCTTCTTAAGTGTTATAATATGTGGTGTTTTCATCATTTAAGTGAAACTAAGATGTGGATGTGAAACAGCCCCAGAGCCTAATTACACAGAAATCCATGAGCTGAGGACTCCATATACTTTTTTTCTACCAGATAAGGGCAGTTAATTGCTTCTCCTCCTTGAGTTTTTCCTCAAGCAGTCTGTTTGTGTGTGTGTGTGTGTGTGTGTGTGTGTGTATATTTGCAGGTTGATTGTCCGTGCGCTGCATGATGCTGGGCTCCGTGCTGCGAGGAGGCTGCAGTCCTCTGCTCTGCCTGTGGTTGCTGCTCCTGCTGCTGCCTCCTCCTCTCGTCTCGCTCCATCGCCTCAGTCACAGAGGAGCAGGTAGAGGAGGTGGAGGAGGAGGTGCGGAGCGGCCCAAGCTGCTGCTCCTGTCCTTTGACGGATTCCGCTGGGATTACATCGACCGGGTCCCCATGCCCAACTTCAAAACCCTCATGGACGATGGAGTGACGGTGAAGCAGGTGGAGAACACCTACATCACCAAAACCTTCCCCAACCACTACACCATGGTGACGGGACTGTACTCGGAGACGCACGGCATCGTGGCCAACGAGATGTACGACCCCGTCCTCAACCGCTCCTTCTCCATGGAGACGGACAGCGTCTACGAGTCCCAGTGGTGGGATGAGGCCGTGCCTCTCTGGGTCACCATCCAGAAGTCTGGAGGGCGCAGCGGGGCGGCAATGTGGCCCGGCTCGGACGTGAGGATCCACGGCGCCTTCCCCAATCAGTACCTCCCGTACAACGCCTCGGTCTCCTTCGAGTCCAGGGTGGAGCGGATCATCGACTGGTTCTCGGCGCCTGAAGAGGAAGCGGTGGATTTCGGAGTCCTGTACTGGGAGGAGCCGGACGAGAGCGGCCACATCCTGGGACCGCTGAGCTCGCACATGGACGCGGTCATCGTGGGGATCGACGAGAAGCTGGGCTTCCTCCTGAACGAGCTGAAGAAAGCGGGGCTGTACGAGAAAGTCAACCTGATCGTGACCAGCGATCACGGCATGGCCCAGCTGTCCCACGAGAAAATCATTGAGCTGGACGAGTACGTGAGCAGAGACCTGTACACCTGGGTGGATAAGAGTCCAGTGGTGGGAATCCTGCCCAAAGAAGGTAAGAAAGATGAACAAGACTCTTTAAATACAACAGTTTGGGAGATGAGGATTATTCACTCTGTGAGTGAGATTGGGAGTTTTTAATATACACAGTATAATACAACAAAGAGTATTTTCTTGATTAAATGATTAGTTGTTTTGTTCATAAAATGATGCAAAAGTAGTGGAAATTGTAATGCCCTATTTCACAAAGGCTATTATTTCTTTCCTCACCTCAGTAACATTCAATTTTCTGTTCTGTCGCAAATTTTCTTTTAAAATGCTTAAATCAACTGTTGATTATTGAAGTAGCTGTCGATTATTATTTTGCCGCTCGAGGAGTTTTATTCAAGCCGGTGCTGAAGTGTGAGCTGGGAGGAGCAGCAGTGATGGTATAATAAACACCAATTTCACCAATTAATAGGGCTGCAACTACTGTTCTCCAGTCATTGATCCGTGATTCATAAAGTCTTTTCGAATTAGTTGTTGCAGTATTGATTAACATATGAGATTAGGTTAGGTTTCTTGGTGATGGCTGTAGCTTTAATATTTACTGTAAATATAAGATCAGCATGGTGTCAAATGTCTCATCCTGCTCTTAGCAAGGGATCAAATGATCAAAACATTATACGATGTCATGCTTGTAATGATACAGACGCAATTTATATTTTTCCTAAGTTATGCATTAATCGCAATGTTTATGTTGCTACTGAGGAATACTTTCTACCACTGTTTTATCGTCTGCCTTCCAGGAAAGCTGGACGAGGTGTACGACAACCTGAAGGATGCGAACCCAAACATGGCGGTGTACAGGAAGGATGAAATCCCAGAGCACCTCCATTACCGGCACAATGTCCGGATCATGCCCATCATCATCGAGGCCAAGGAGGGCTGGACCATCATGCAGAACAGGAGCGGCCCCTTCATGCGTACGTACAGTAGTTGGACACTGCTTTGATTTGTGGCTGTACTCATCAATTTTTTTGTTTCTGATGTTTCAAACAGCCAGTTCCATCTGCTCTATTAATAGCTTCTCTGGAGATTATTTTCAGTCTCTGAACCAGAGCTCGCTCGCGCTTTAACAGCTGTAATTAACAAAGAAAGACGGATTTGTTTTCCCTTATAAAACGTAGGAGTGTATGTAGGTGTGCGTGTGTGGGAATGTGGCTCTGCATGTAGGGGGTGGTGGGTGGATGAAGACTTGTCATGCATCACCTCTGAGCGTGATTATTTTTCCCTAATCCAGTGTGAACCAGCCAGGTATTTGGTCAGACGCCTCCTCCGCAAGATTAGAGATCTTAAACACAGAGTGCACAGTCCTCCCCCCCCCCGCAGCCGCAGACGACTCATCCGTTCTTACTGCTTAATTCCCGGTTTCTCCTCGAAGGCTTGTTAATCAGAGGAATGGCCTGGTGCCGTCTGCAGCAGGAAGGAAAACCTGCTGACTCTCAGCGCTGCGAGACTGCTGAGCCGGATGCCGTGTAGCATGATACTCTTCTGCATATCGGAAGTTTATTTTTTCTGGTGGATTTATGAGCCTCAATGACAAAACTGCACGGGCTGTTGTTCCTTCTCACTCAGAAATCAACTCACTGTGTGAAGGGAAGCCTGTGTACACATGTACATGAACACCTACGCACATACAGGTGTTGTGTTTTTGCTGTTTGGAAATTGAGAAACATGTTTTGCCATCATGTGAAACATTACACTGTCACAGTTTGTTTTCTTTTGTTCTGCGTATCGCAACCCTTTTTGTCTGCTAGGGACTTTCAAGGTAGCACTGAAGTGACTTTATACTTTTAAGGCACTTGTTATTAATCACGTCAAGTGCTTCTTTCTACCATATCTTAGAACTGCAACAGAATTGTCCCTCCATCCATCCATCCAACCATCCTGAAATGTGTTGCTGGTGCCTGTCTCTCACACTCACACCCAGGAGCAATTTAGCCTCAAAACATGCATGTCTTTTGGACTGCGAGAGAAAACTGGATTACTCTAAGAAAATCCTTTCAAAATTCTGTCAGTGCAGAGAAACGCCTACAGTCTGTGTGCCAGTCTGTCACGTCCTCCTTCATGATGCGTATAAAAAAAAAGTAGAGCATAAAGTAGAGAGTAAATACGAGCCGGGAGAATCAGCAGTAATTCAGTTCAAGTTCAGAGACTGTTCAAATCTCAGATGTTGAAAAAATAGACATTTGTAGATGCTCAAATCACCTAATGCATTCTTGAGTTTGTTCTCACAGCTGTCTATTATAACACTTGAATAGAATATTATCGAGTATTAAAATAGTTGTAGTTCATTAGTCGAAGGAGTCTGGCTCAATTAGTTGCGAAGCGCATTCGTTTGCGTGCTGTCTAACGCTGTGAAACAGGAAATTGTGAACCGTCTCCTGGATTGCCACAACACAAGCTAAACCAGAAGCTATGTGAAAGGATTGCTCCTTGTTACTCTGGGTGAAGAAAAACGACCAGTGACAGGCTGATAGTTGAACCGCAGCTCTGACGAACTCTATTGATTCGCCCCTCGCGGCACCAGTAAGTGAATCTCGTCAGTTCCTCAGGAATGTATCAGCCCTGATGTTTTTCAGCCGCCGCAGCAGTTAGCCGGTCTAAGCTTTCATCAAAGGTCTTTGTGCTCGTGCGCCTTGATTTCATTTTCCGTTTGCCTGTGCGTCGCCGTGATTGATTTAGCAGTAACCAGTCTGCTGGGGCGAGCAGTGACGGTGGTAAATCATCCGAGAGGAGCAGAGCTGCCAGACTCCATAAATCTCCAAACTCCTGTGATTCACGACGTGTAGAAACCAGAGATCTACACGAGGACGTTGGGATAATTAAAGGCAAAGCGTTTGTTTGTCTACAAACCCCTCTCTTGTCTTTTTCCCTCCCTGCAGTGGGCAACCACGGCTACGACAACACCCTGCACAGCATGCAGCCCCTGTTCGTGGCCCGGGGTCCGGCCTTCCGCCAGAACTACGTCAAGCCCTCCATGCGCTCCGTCGACCTCTACCCTCTCATGTGCCACATCCTCTCCGTCCGCCCGCTGCCGAACAACGGCTCCCTCTATAACGTCAAAGACCTGCTCGCCCACGAGCCCACGCCCTCCGTGCCCAGCACCGTCCCCGCCCGGGTGGAGAGGCACTCCTACGCCCCCGTGGTGGGCTCCTTCCTGGGCGTGGTGATGGTGCTGGGCTTCCTGGTGGTCTACATCAGGCAAGTGACGCTCAAACAGCTGCCCTCGCTAAAGCACAGAAGCAGGGAGATGTCGCAGCCCTTACTGCAAGAGGACTTGCACCTGTAGCCGAAGACACGGAGATGATGATGATGATGATGATGATGATGATGGGCGTAAAAGAAGAGGAGGTTTCTGCTCCCCCCAAGGTAGTCGGCTCTGCCCAGAAGCATCCCCTAAACAACTCCCTGAAGAGACTAAACGCCACTGGGCTGCTTTATTTATTAATAGGAGATTAAGGGAACCCCGATCTGGCCTCCTAATCGCGTATGGAGGTACACCTGGGTCAGGGAAATGTTCAGGGCGGGCTTCTGACGCAGGCTTAATCGAGATAATACACCTTTACATGGGCTTCATAGTGGCTTTGCTTTTGATTGTGAATTTTACCTAATATCATCTCATCGTCCTTCATCGTCACTTAGGAATTAAAAGTTTAAAGCTTAAGAGTGGAAATTTTTTTTTTTTACCTGTGATTCCAGCCAAAAAAAAGAAAAAAGAAAAGAAAAACACCTCGATACAAAAGGTGTCAGTGTGCTCGAAACGACCTGGCTCTGTGTGGCCCTGGAGCCGGCTGTGGAGGCGGGGTGGAAGGTTTGGTCACGAGGAGCAGAGAGCAATAATTGTTGAGGTAGGTTAAAACTGCGTGCGCACGCTTTCAGACAATCTTAATCTTGACGGCATTCATAGCAGTGCGCTCGGTTGCACATGGGGAAAGCTGAGGACGCAAGCTGTGATAAATGCCATCCACCCCGTCTCTACAAACCTGGCCGGCTGCTTTGAGAAGTGATGGGAGACAGACATCTGTAGGAAGCAGGGGTGCACCGAAATGAACAATTTTAGACGAAGATGAAAATGTGTAGGAAACATTCATGCTGAAATTGGAAAAAAAAAATTGACAGAAAATCAAAGATTGAAGATTTTCCAGTGGCTCAAATTCCGGTGCATCTCTGATAGAAAGTCCTAGTTGTATCAAACACCATATTTCCATATTGACGAGGTATGTAGGGAGCGAATGTTCAGAGGTTGTTTGAAGGATACTGACACCTTCGGTCTCTCGAATGCAGCAGTGGCAGGAGCTGCCACTTGTAGTCTTACCGACAGTCTGAGCACTGAGACACCCGTTTCTATGACATACCGACGCTGTGATTCATCGGGAACAAAAACAAAAAGAAAAGTACTTCAAACTGGACTCGTCTCAGAGACGTCTGTGTTGTTTCTTGAATGTTACTCTCGTCTCGCTCATTGTGCCGGACCGCAGCGTGGATCATTCCAGGAGCCGACCGCGTCACCACCCTGCTCTTTAGTTAGTCAGTTACCGTTTGCCTTTTGACTTTAAGGAGAACCTCTCTCTAAGGTGTGCAGTTGTTAATGTGTGTTGGTCAGCTTTTTTTCTTTTCTCTTTTTTCCTTTTTTTTTGTCGGAGTTTGTGTGCAGAGGGTGAAGACAGGCGTGCGCTGCCCTCCTGTTCATATGTTACTCGTCCAGACCATTTGTCGGTGAAATGTGAAGTGCAATTGCTATTGGTCAGTATTTTGTCATGAGGGTGTTAAGGGTTTAGTTGTTTTTGCGTGGTTGAGAAGACTATTTTGGCATGACTTGCAAGAACTGTTCCCCTGATTTGCACTACAGGAGAGAAATGAAACCGAACGAAGGGGCAGAGGTTGGATGCTTTTAGGTCATGTATAATTTGCACTTCCTGTTCGTAGTCGCTATATTTGAAATGAGAGAAAAAAAAAAAAGAAGTTAGGTGCCTCTTGCCAAAAAGCTTTTTAAATAGCATAATCATAGACAGTCAATTAGAATCTAAATCTGCAAATAAATGATCGTGATATTTTTTCAGCATCATTAAAAGAAGAAATTGGTTCAGTTTTCTCCTTTATGCTTTTAGATGCACTGACTAATACCTGTGCCCAAAAATGACAGATTTCACTGTGATATGTACTTTTTACGAAATTTGAATTCATAAATTGAAAGCCTTTATATGGAAATTGTTAATTTTCTGATAATTGCTTATTTTATGAAAAAAAAGTGCTGTCTGATAATTTTCCCCTGACTTTTTGACAGATAAATGAAATGTATCCATGATGTATTTAAATGATGAATTAAAAAGGATAAATGATAGATTTAGTTTATCTCAGTTATTAATGTGGACTTGAAATATGGAAATTTCCTAAGATTTACAAATTGACTATCTTTACCATGTTGATGCAATTAGTCTTCTGGAATTAAAGGGACTTCTGTGAAACTGAGCAGTTTTCTCTTTTTTATTGATTGTGTGTGTGTGTGTGTGTGTGTGTGTGTGTGTGTGTGTGTGTGTGTGTGTGTGAGTCTGATGATTTTTTCACATGGATCCCTCCAAGAAAGAGGCCAAGGGATTTGATTCTGAAGGCTGTCAGAAATCAATGTGAATTAGTGCATCAGTGGAGCATCGATCTCCACAAGGTGTTTAACAATAAGGAAGGATCTGTGTGTGTCCAGTCTATCGGCATGAGAGTTTAGTGGAGAGGGCTCGAAGGCTCTAGACTGGGACTGAAATGGTATCTATCTGTCTATCTGTCTATCTATCTATCTGTCTATCTGTCTGTCTGTCTGTCTGTCTGAATGACCAACTTCTAAATAAACACTTCATTAATGTCTGACTGAATAAATACATGCATGCATGCTTCAGTTCTGACCTCTTCCACATAATAAAATTAACTCCTACTGAGTTGGTGCAAATTGATTTATTAATGCAATTAGAATTGGTGTATGAGGTTGGAGAACAGGTGAAAAAAAGGTGGTTATGAAAACTTGAAAAAATGTAGTTTGCGTCCTCTGATTTCTGTCCTAATCTCAGTTGGGTGTAAGCTGACTCCAAGTCCCCGCCCCAGCCCTTACATACATCACCTGTTAACTTGCAGGATCAAAGGTCTTTCATGAGTTATCACTGGAATTTGCTCAGGCTCACTCAGTCAGACGCAGCCAGGCGGACTGAGCTCCAGCACCATCTCCACACAGGGTGACCCCTTCAGCTCCACCAGGCCCACCACAACCCACCAGCAGCCGGCATGGCCAACATCTATGACACAGAGATCGAGATCCACCAGGACCTCAGGGACGGAGCCGACAGCCCCAAATCCGACGGCTCGGAGGAGCACCTGTACAGCGAGGTGCAGATCAACAGGGTGCGCGACTCACCGGAGTACATGAATGTCAGGGAAGAGCGCAGGGGCAGCAACTCCTCTTCCTCGTCCAGTGACCGGGAGGAGGAGGCGAAAGCCGAGGAAAAGGCTGATTCAGAGCCAGAGTCGGAGCCAGAGCCAGTGCCGGTGCCGGTGATTGAGGTGGAGGAGAGGATGGAGGTGGAGGTGAGGGTGGAGGAGGTGAATGGAGAAGGACATGACGGGTCCCGTCGCTCCTCCTCTGCCTCCTCTGCCTCCTCTGCTTCCTCCGCGTCCCCCGGGGACCCCTGTGATGACCCACCCCGAGTCCAGACTGAGGAGACCGGGGAGGAGGAGACCCTGGTGGTGCAGACCGACAGCAAGAAGCGGGACAGCGTGTCCCTGAGTGTGAACGCCTCGCTCCCCTTGGACCCCAGCCAGCCGGAGATCGCCCTGTTCGTCAAGGTAAGATAGGGTCATGAGGAGGGTCCATTAGTGCCTCTCAGCTTCCCCGTGAGGCAGGATAAGACATGTTTCACAACCTTGATGAACATAGCTGCAGCCAGACAAGTTACTTTTGCAACCGTGTTGTAAATCCCTCATGAGATGTCAGGATTTTTTAAAGGTGACCAAGTATGAAAAGACACTTTACCTCGCTTTTGTTGAGTAACAACAGCTTGCTCAAAGTTATATGGCCTGGCACATCATGTTCCAAAAACAGGCAAATGTGACATAATGTGACATAGAAAGCAAGTGGGATCTCATTTCAACTCCAAAAACTCCACTTCAGTTATCGCTTGGTTCAGAACAAAGTTGCAATATTTAGTTCAACAGATTGCATTAAGTCACAATCAGTGAAGTAAGTGGCATGCAAAACAGTCAATCTGAGTGAAGTCTTTGTGTGGGTGGGGAACCAGATCTTTGCAGGAATGCACTGTGATATTCCCACACCTCAAAATAGGATATAAAAAGGGCTGTAAAATAAAATCTGAAAGGTTTTGGATGAAACCAATGTTATATAGGTTCTATGTCAACACCAGAGAACAAGGATAAATACTACTACTCAACAACTCTAGGTCCAGTTGAACACACTGTGTGGAAGCAAATGCCCCAGAGTTTATACATATTCCCTTCAGTAAGTATCAGCCCACTGCATTTTTGGGATAAACACTCATTTGGATGTCCAAGAGCAACATTTGATTTTGCACCAGAGATTTGAAAAAAATCAAAAAGTGTGACATTGCTCTGCTCCGTTGCTCTGGATGTTGAAGTAACCCTCTGCCAAAATCATGACAAATCACAACTCTGGTTTTTGAGATAATGACATGGTAAATTAATCCAATAAAATAATTTGAAGCAGCTTTTAGCACATTCATGGGACGCCCCAGGGCATCTCCCAGTCAAGGTCCAAATCTCCCTGTGAGGAGTTTTCTCTGGAAAGTTACGTAATCAAGAAATGTGACTTTGTGGATTCCTTTTGAATGTCACACTGGGCTTGAGAAAACATCCAACAATTAAAGCCCAGAGCAAACTGTTTGAACAAACCACAAAACACACAGATCAGACCTCTAATGATGTGTAAAGGAATAATACCATGGTGCTATAAGGAAATTATGAAGCAAAAATAAAAGTGCTCGATGGAGCCAGATTACACACATGGTTTGCTTTTGGAGCCTGGGTAATTGCGAGGGGTTATTCAGATTTCACTTTCCTCAGTGTCACTGATTAAGAATGAATGCACCAAGACACTAGATGTAGTATTAAATGAAGAACACACAGCACCAATCGATGCAAAAAAAACATTGATTTTGAGACCAAAAGGTCACAGAAGCAGCAGGAACTCTGACGCTTTGTCAGGAACTTAAATCTGGGAGCAGCGAGCCTTAATAATTAACTTGTTTACTGTACAGCCATAGAGACCAGGGGTGAACTCCATGCCTGAGTAAATCCAACTGTGTGTTTTGCTGCTTTTTCTGATAGAGCTGGCCTGCGAGAAGCGCTATCAGTACTTGCGGGGGTCACTTTGCTGATTGGGCAACAGAGACTGAGAGCGAGTTGGAGTGAATGAGCTGTGTTTGAGCTCACGTCATCTGGGGCTAAATCTGATCACTGACATGTCTTTGTCTTGTACTGGCAAAGGCCTTGGTCGCATAGAAACAGATTCTCTAGACTGTAGAGAGAGAGACAGAGAGACAGACAGAGAGAGAGGAGCCGAGCCCTGCATTGATTTTTCTTTTCAGAGAACATTCAAGTCATGAATACTTTATTATCCTGTCCGTTGTTATGACTTTTATCAAGGGAAAATTCTCCGTAACACTGTTTGACAAAGCTCATTTGTCTTTAATTTATTTAGTGCAGGATATGATTGTCCTTCGAGCTGATTTCCAGCTTTTCTTTATGATTAGAAACGATTGATTCTGGTTTTTGCTGTAGTCAACACAGCCTCAGCAGATTATCACATACACCCAGTACAAAAGGACAAAACCACCATTTTTTTCCACATAAAGATACGCTATCTCAACGTTATGTATTATATCACACTTTTGATAAACTTTGACCATAGTTCACCTTGGAAGGGACTCATCTCTGCATACTGCCCCACCCTCCACCTACATTTCCCAATAGTTCAATCTTCAATGAATGCCATAAACCAAGATGAGCTGAACTATAAAAGAAAGCTGGAAACCTCCATGTCTCCTCCCCCTGCTCTCTGTCTCTGATAGAGCCAAATTGACTCTTGTCACGTTTAGAAACAATCTTCGTTGTATGTTATGTGTTCAAGGCACCTAACCATCGCTAACCCTAACCCTAACCATCGCTCATAGCTTCGATGGCCATAAAATCACAATCAAAAGGTTTGTGGCCAACGTTGGTTCATCTCCGAACTCAGAACGAGCACAAAGCTGATAGTGACAAGGACAAGATCGTCACATGTGCTGTGAAGTGCGTGTCGGCACAAGTGGAGAGTCCAAACCCTCCCCGCCACCTTAGGTGCAGGATGATAGAAAAGTGTCTGTTAGTGTTTGATGTTTGGGTGAATGATTAGCCCAACAAGTCAGTCATTTGACCTTCATTTTGTCTCGCAAATGTTTCCTTTGAAAAACCCAAAGGATTAAGAGATCCTTAGACAAACAGTTGGACTCCATTGGGGAAAATAAAGGAGAAGTTGGACTCTTTTGGAAAGTTGTTTATTTTTTTATTTTGCTGAGATAAGAAGTTAGATAAATCCAACAGTCCTAGGTTTCTTTTACTGACTACATAGTCATAAAAAAGTTCTTTCTATCTGACCATTCCTAAAATAAAACCTCAAGCCAAAAGGCCGATTTAGTAACTATAGTAATATATTTAAAATATGACAAAATTGTGTGATTAGTCCTCCAAGCTAAACTAAGATAAGATAAAACATTTATATAAGTTATGTTATATTATGCCAACAGATTGCTTGATACAAGAGTGGTATCTTATCAAACTCATACAAGGAAGGTTAAATGACCAAATTTGATTGTGCAAGTTTGTTCAAGTGTATTTTTTTTTTTAACACTGATTAAAAAACTTCTTTGGACAGTTATGTCTATTTCTTGGAAGTGTGCTAACCGGCTTATAGCTGTAAATCCACATTTACTGGGTACATATAGCTGAGGTATTGCCCTCTCAAATGTGAACCGATTTCTTGAAAAATTAAACAATTAATGAAGTTTCAAATGGTAGAGATCAGAAAATAGCTCTTTGAAAATGATGATGAAACTTTTCCAGCATTAGTTTTTCTAACTAATGATATTAATCTGGTTGTTGAACGGGCGCTAAGCGGAAGCTAAATCTGAAATCTCTTCATTATTCTTCTTTGTTTGCTTTTCTGACTTTGATCATGGCCGTGCAATTAATCCCACTGACATGTCAAACATCGTTCAGAAACCAGACCTCATGCACAGTGGTAATGAACATACTCAGTGGCTCAATAATTGGTTTGAGCTGCATGTTGGTATGTCGGCCAGGAGAGGGGGCTGCTCTATTAATAGCAACAGAAAATTGCTCTAACCCCTCACTTCTCTCTTTTCCTCAAGTGCACAGATAATGAGAGATTTTCTGCCTTCTCTTTGTGCGGCGATTAGGATTATTTCGCCTTCAGACCTGTTTATGTTTGCGTCGCCCTACATAAGCCCTTGTTGGGTAAATGAACGCCAACTCCTGCCCTAAAACCAAAGCCAAGGCATGAATAATTCAGAGGAGTCTTCTCCAGGTCTCCCGCTGGTGATCAAATATAACCTGGGAGTCAAACACGTGAACACATTAAATATGGATGCTGCTGCTCACACACACACACACACACACACACTCATAAATGAAAGAAAAGTGACACAAATATAGTCCCGTATTTTGGGTGGCAGGATGATATTTGGGTTTAGTCCACAGGGATGATATTTTTGAAAGTTTGTCTCTGAAAGTGTCTGAAAATTCTCACCATTAAATAAGAAAATGAGTAGACGATTTTAGAAGGCATGAGACAGACAACAGAGGAGGTCATGTTGGTGATGTTTGTGTGTGTGTG
The DNA here is from genome assembly GCA_029224185.1 of Karalla daura. NCBI lineage: Eukaryota > Metazoa > Chordata > Actinopteri > Chaetodontiformes > Leiognathidae > Karalla > Karalla daura. The sequence continues at coordinate 14,161,870 of CM055206.1, read as the reverse complement.
TGTGTGTGTGTGTGAGGGAGGGGGGTTTGGCTGCAGCGGTTGGAAGAGAGGGATGGGGCTCCGCCCCCTGGTATGGACTGACACCTGTTTTCTACTCTGTGTCAGTGAGAGCTGCCTCTGCTCTCCATCTGTGTCCAAATCAGAGCTCAGGGCTCTACCTGCCACCTGCACCGACTCAGACCTCAGCACTGACACAAACTAGTGGAGACTCCAACTAGAAAACACCTGCGCTTTCTCTCTCCCCAAATAGCAAGGGATCACAGCCAGCGGAGAGAGGATACTCATAGAAAATCTATCAATTCAGTGTTTTTTGTTATCCTTTTTTATTTTTGGAGGATGTAGACCTCCGAGGACAAGCAAAGGACTGTAGTTTAAACCAGCATCTAAAGGAATCAAGGTGACAGCCAGGAGCAGGCATCATGTCCTCTAAAGGTCAAGACAAAGACCCTGATATTGAACTTTTTGTCAAGGTAAGAGGGGGAAGTGTGGTAAAGTTAAGTTTGGAAGTGATGTAAGGAGTATAGACGGAGTACGAGGAGGATCCACAGCGTAGCATCACTCTAGAAAGCTCGTGTAACTCAATAGTGGAGGTAGAGTTACAGCAGCGCTGGCACAGTGTTGACCCGGGATTGTTGTGACAGTGAGCTGAGGTGGGGAGCCTCTGTCGCGGCAGTAGCCTCTCTGACACATTAAAAACGATGTCATTTCTGTGCACTTATTAATCCAGATCCTCCAGATTATCTACCTGAAAAAAACAAAACAGCAGCATAAGCAGTTTGTGAGTGCCACTTCTGGCCGCTGTTGCACGGTTGTTTGTGTGCATGCACCTGAAGGTCCCTTTGGGGAGAGGAGAGAGGCAGATGAATCTACCTGAGGCAGGTGGAAAAGCTCACTGCCGCCTGGATGCACTGACCCAATTAGCTGGGGAGAAGTTCGCCTTCGGCCCATCCAGCTCCTAGGAAACTGTCCAACCTGGCAACCGAAAGTTCACCGACAGTCGGTTGCCTTGCATCACCCTGTCTGAGCCTCCCTCTGTTGCCTCAGCATATTATTCTACTCTTAATGGAGTGCAAAATAAAAACAAAAAACAAAACTGTCGGTAGGTTGCATTTCTAAGCTGCCACTGTCAGTTCAATAAATGATGATCTTAATGAAATCAGACTCAATCCTGTTCCATGAGGCATGTGTAGGTGAACAAATATCTAATTATTTATACATATTAGGGCACAAGGACATTCATCTATGTCCATATCTTTTGTGTCTGATTATATAGGTGATTATGAACCAATGTTATTTGATGACATTGGTGAACCAGTGTTCAATGTAAAAATTGTCTTTTTTTCCATTTTTCATCCTTTATCCTGGTAATAAGTAATAAGAAAAAGTGCAGCCTCAGTCTTCTGCCCAGATCCTGCACATGGACTGGTTTCCATAGTAGCTGCAGCCCTAATATCTTTTTTTTTCCTGGCACTAATCATCTGAGATGTGGCCTAGATGGACAGAGAACTATGCTGCTGCACCTCCCTTCATGCCCTCAGCCTTGCACCAGACTTAGATTTTCACTGTACAATTGAATGTAAATTGTATTTTCTTAGCATTTTGTGGGCTGACTCGCTTCTTTAAATTTGAACTCACATATCAAAGGACAGGATCGACGGATCATAGAAAACCATGTAACGGCGTCATGACACGGTTTATCACTTTGCATCAGTACCCGATTGACCTTCAGTATTTGCACTTGTAGACTTCAAGTTTTGTTGGAGTCAAAAAGACAAATCAAGATTAGCAAAGGAATCTTGATTTGTAAGTTGTAGAAGAACCGGTGGTCTTATGGCACAGTTACTTTAGATAGTTTAGACCTTGTTGATGCAGTTCCTAGATCGCTTGTTGACACACAGTGTAAGCAATTTTCGGGCACTTTGATGATACATAATTATGTATCATCAAAGTGCCTGCTGCTTACACAGCTTACACACAGCTTACTGCTTACACAGCTAAACAGTGAAACTGACTTTTTTTTATAAAACATTATGAACACCTCGTTAACACTATCATAGGAGTGTTGTGCGTTCATACAGATCAGCCAAATGCCAGAGTTTATTACCTGTAGACAAACTAAGCATCAGATGTTCTGTCAACTGTATCAGACTTGATGAAACAGCATCAATAGAAAGTTAAATGCACATATGCGTGATGCCTTCAGCACCTGCACGCACCCACCACCCTTTCTCCCACTGGTCTGCTTGTGTGTGTGTGTGTGTGTGTATGACAGCTTTTGTCCTCCATGTTCTAGATGTTGATTGGCCATTATCAGGGGCTGTGTATTGTGTTACGGCAGTGCGGCTGAGCCCGGCTGCAACAATGCAAAGACAGAGGCATCACATGCAGCGTGACAGCGCTGGGCATCAATGGCTGGCCTGCATACAGTCGGCTCAGCTACTTTTGGACTGACAGGCTCTGTTTTCTGGGCTTTGCCAGGAGCTGCAGCTCGATGCTGGACGCTCGCTCTGAATGGCAAAAAAAAGAAAAAAAAACCCTTTTCCACTCCGCTCACTTGTGACATGCTCACGGTGCCACGTCTAAGTAACTCACTATCTCGAGGACACCGTCAATACAACTGTGCAGAGGTGAATCCATCTGCGGGCTTGTTACGTAATTGTGATTAAGTTTAATGATTGGAGGTGGTTAGACCTGCTGTCAAATCTCCGCTGGCACTGTCGACCCTGAGGTCACTGCACTTGTTTGGATGTGTGTTGTGGTGTTCTGTGTGTGTGTGTGTGTGTGTGTGTGTGTGTGTGTGTGCAGGCCTGCAGCTCTGACCCAGCTGCCTGTGCCTTGCAGGCCAGTGAACCAGCTGATGGAATGACTATGTATAATTCAGCAGGGCTCAGGTGGAGCGCCTGCTGTGCAGTCGTACACGCCGACACACGAGCTCCGAGCGCACGGAGAGGAAGTGATTATGAGTCGTTGTGGGAGGAAAAACTTTAAGAGAGCTCCTTAATGATTGTCAGGCTTTATCCTCAGTTGACAAACTTGCACCGCATTCAGGCTGTAAATCTCTAAAAAAATGCAAAAATTGCCGCAGCAAAGTGAAGGACATTCCTGGATCCACCCTGTGATCCGGATTAGCTCCCAAGTCTTCCTGGGTTTTTCCTTGGCACGTGTTACACCTTTCCACTTAACACTGTGAAAATCAGTTGTGTATGCCTGCTAACTATCTAACAGGCATGCACACACATACACACACACACACACACACACACACACACACAGAGCAATAAAAACATAACAGGCGGTGGTGGATATCAGATTCTGTGTAGGATTAAATGTTCTTGAACCACCAAACCAACAGAAAAAAATGAAAAACAAAAAACTGTCGTAAAGCAGTCTCAATCAATGGCTGCACTTTCTGGGAAATGGAAGAAAAGGCTAGACTGAATGAACAATAAACAAACAGGGGAATGAGGAGAACACAGGTGTGGAGGCTGGGAAAACTGGGAGCAGCCCAGAGCTCACTGTATTCCAAAGTCTGATTCCAATAAGCAGAAAACAAAATGGTGACACAGCCATGACCAGTGTTTTTTTTATTGTAGGTATCGTTTTACATGCTTTGACCTGACAGTGCTTTTGCACTATGCCCTCGCAGTGTATTTTTGGTTTAGCCTCAGCCTGTATCAAAAATTTAAGGGTGACACACTTCTGTGAGTTTGCATGGCGTGGTGCCTTTCCGAACAACCTTTCCAGTTACATAAGAGATATCCAAGATATCGGTTTACGATTTGATTTCCAGAGGCAAGGTTAGCAGGCTGTCAGGAAGTCAACCCTGAGACCAAAGATTTCCCCACAAGGGAGAATGTGACGCTCTTCCTCTTCCTCCTCCTCCTCCTCCTCCTCCTCCTCCTCCTCCTCCTCCTCCTCCTCCTCCTCCTCCTTATGAGACAGACAGTTCTGTGTAGTTGCTGCAGAGCAGAGCTGGAGCAGAGCCTGACCTCTGTCCTCTCTGCTGAGGATGGCGAGTGTCTGATGGACACCTTGAACATGCTCTATGAAGCAAAATCAGAAAAGTTTTCGTCTTTGTGTCACCTTCTGTCCTGATGCGTGTACATGTGCGATGCTGCACAACGAAGAAAAGAAATTCATAGGAGTGGCCCCTCATTTGAGGGGTTGAAATTGCCACTTCATTTTTGATCTGAATGATTATTTCTCACTGAGTGAAAACCACATTTCTACGTTCTCATTTCCTATGGCTTTCCTCTGAAAATACGATTTGATGATGAATCTAGGAATGTGCTGACTGATGTTTGCCTATCTAAACTAACCTCTCCGACACGTTTTGTTTCGTCTGCTCTCCTCGCTGTGCAGGCGGGCAACGACGGAGAAAGCATCGGCAACTGCCCCTTCTCCCAGCGCCTCTTCATGATCCTGTGGCTGAAGGGCGTCGTGTTCAACGTCACCACCGTCGACCTCAGGAGGTCAGGGGTCACTGGGATGCTCCAGCACGTACACACACACACTCACACGCTCTGCTCTGATCCTGACGTGCCCGCCTCTGTCTCCGTGTGCTCTGCAGGAAGCCTGCAGACCTGCACAACCTGGCCCCGGGAACCCACCCGCCTTTCCTGACCTTCAACGGCGAGGTCAAGACCGATATCAACAAGATCGAGGAGTTCCTGGAGGAAGTGCTCTCCCCACCAAAGTAATTCAGCCGGACGGTTTTACAGCAGACCCTGTAGTTTACGGTCGGATTATATCACCGACTGAGCGCACACGTGTTCCTGGCTGGATTTATTTCAACTCAGCAACACTGGTGAAAGGGCAGGAAACAGTCCAGTCCAATAAAAGTGAATATGTGCTGTTTGATGACTGATGTTAACTGATATGTTTGTTGTTTATGGCTGGTGTTAATCATTTATGAACGCATGGATCACAGGCAAGAGCCTGTGCACATTCAGGACATGAAAACAAAATGAAATCTATTTGTTCTTCATTAGCTATGGTCACAGTGTAATTTTAGTGAGGTTTGAAGTTTTCTGTTATTGTTATCCCCCCCCCCCCCCCCCCCCCCCCTCCAGAAAAGTCAAAATATTAGAACCAGCATGTGAGCAGCTGAGGAGAAAAATTGTCAGATTAACTAAATCTTTCTTTTATTGCCTGCAAAGTTTTTTGCATTATAAATGGACCTCAGTGTGAGAGGGAGCTTGAAGGCAGGGCGGCCAACTCCAGAGTGAGTGTGTAACATGTTTTCAGTCTGAGCGGAGCTCCAGTCCAGGTGTTAATGCTATCCAGATGCTTTGGTCTGACTGTGTCTCTCACTGCGTCTCCCGCCTCTGTTCCTCCCCCGTCTGCTCAGGTATCCCAAACTGGCCGCCAAGCAGAGAGACTCCAACACAGCTGGAAATGACATCTTCGCCAAGTTCTCAGCCTACATCAAGAACACCAAACCAGAGGCCAACGCCGGTGGGCTGCTCATTTTGTGCCATTTACACTCACTGACACACACACACTCACACTCACACACTGTGCACACGCAGGGGCCTGGTGAAAAAGACATCTAATGCGGTCGTTACTTAATTTCTCCACTAGGTTGTAGCAGAGTCCAGGCTTTGAGGCTCACGCTGACCCATGCACTTTTGCTGTGCTGCCACCTAGTGAGGTTTCCACTATTTAACAGCATCGTTTATCTGTGTGTGTGTGTGTGTGTGTGTGTGTGTGTGTGTGTGTGTGTGTGTGTGTGTGCAGCGCTGGAGAAGGGCTTGACCAAGGCCCTGAAGAAGCTGGACGACTACCTGAACAGCCCCCTGCCTGACGAGATCGATGCAGACAGCATGGAGGACGAGAAGGGCTCCAACCGACGCTTCCTCGACGGAAACGAGTTCACTCTGGCAGACTGCAACCTGCTGCCCAAACTGCACATAGTTAAGGTACGGAGCGAGTGGATAGTCCCGTCTGAGGCCCCCTTTAAAAACGAAATCCACTGTGTAAAACCATGGCATTCCTGCACCTGAGTTTTAAATATATTAACATGTATGGTGGCGAGATGGTGACATGTTAATGTATTCTTTGGTCCTTGTGAATTTAAGACTGGTATAAGTTCTGCCGCACGAAAATAAACAAGCAAGCAAAGCAATCAAAGTTTATGGGAAAAATATGGTAAATAGCAGAGTGGGTGTAGAGTGCGTGAAGCAGTAACTCTCCTAAAACTTTGTTTTCAGCCAATTTCCCTCTGAGCTGTCTTTGATGAGTATTTTGTGAAAACACTAAAAGAGTGGAGAGAACCTAATGAGTCGTTGAGAGTCATTAATTATAGCATTTAACAGAAAAAAACTGTAAATCTGTTTGGTTGAGGAAAAAAAAGGGGCATTAAAAATTTTAATTATTACAACTTGTTTGGAAATTCTGAACACGAGCTGCTACAACAACAAGGTCAATTTACATTTCATTTCATTGGTTTATTTATCCGATTTTATTTAACCTGTCCTGTGCCGTAGCCTATGCCTAGAGTTCAGGGCCTCAATGCCCTCCTGGAAAAATACTCCTGGAAAACAAGCTTTTATCTTATCTTTTGCACTGTATACTGTTGTACTTTATGTCATTACATATGTTTCTATAAAGTAAAAGAAAGTTGAGTAAGACAACAGTTGCAACAAGGGGATGGGTTGTGTCTTGTTGTGACAGGAAAAAATGTTGATTCTCCACTTCCCATATTTTCCCGTCTTCCAGGTCGTTGCTAAGAAGTACCGCAAGTACGAGATCCCCTCGGACATGACGGGCGTGTGGCGGTACCTGAAGAACGCCTACACGCGTGACGAGTTCAACAACACCTGCGCCGCTGACCTGGAGATCGAGACCGCCTACAAAGACGTGGCGAAGAGGTTGACCAAGTAACTCGCCAAGTGTCCCGGGCACAAACGAAATAAACTAGAAACACTCTGCCACACACACACACACACACACACACACACACACACACACACACACACACACACACACACACACACACACACGCAAAGAAAAACAGACCACATCACTTTTAGACATACTGTCCTTTCGAGTCTACTTCTGTGGCTTTTTTTTTTATTTTAGGGAACCTGACATCTTTCTCCGTCATAGCGAGCAGTAGAGACATGGCAGATGTCCGTGTGTTAGGATGGCATGGGCGACTGCTTTACAGATGGATTTCACAGAGTCTGAGAGTATACGCCATTGGGATTAGAGAAACAGAGGTGGAGCAGATGAACGAATCGAGCGCGTTTGAGTTAAATCACAGCTTTGAAAACTGCATTTTAAAGCTCGCTGCCGTGAAACTTCTGTTGTCACACCTTCAAAGATGATCGTGTCTGTATTTATTCCTCGTAACACAAAGCTCCCTTTCATACGTAGTCCAGCAGTCCACACGGCCAAACATTTTACTAGCTGCTGATGTCAGGGTCGTTCACTTTATTTATTCCTACGCTCGCAGAGGTCTGGTCTGACTCCAGTGTTTATTATCAAGCTTTGGCTCCCGGGGAGACACCTTGATTCGACTATGACTGATAACTGACGCTAATTGTTTGCTGAATATGAGTGTTGCGATGTGAGATGCATTTTGATTGTCATCCATTTCTGTAGCTGTCACTGTAGCTGTTTTGTTTTTTTCTCTGAGCTTTTACACATCCTGAAATCCACTCCTTGCTGATTTGGGGAACGATTGATTGTAAAATAACGAGTTTATACGCACGATGATGTTAGTTTGAAAGTAGACAAATTTATCTGATGAGGGCAGTGATAGCTTGGGATAAAGCTTGTTTCTGAACTGTTTGCATGCATGAATCTGTTTTAAATCTGTAACCTGATTTAGAGCCGCTTTTTAAGATGTGAAAAATCCTCATGTGCCTTTATTTGGAAGTATCAAAAAAAAATCTATGCCAACGTCACTGATGGACTCATTCAAAAAAAATGTATTGCAGCCACAGCTGAGACATTTGTTTTTGCCTCTAGCCAGTAGTGTTCAGTCTGGGTATTGATTTTGTCTTAAGTTACACATGATATTATGAATGGAGAGAGTATTTATTTAGCAGCCCCAATCAGGCCTGATTAGGTGGAGCCATTAGGGCTGCGATGAAAAGCGTCTTCCAGGCCAGGTCCACTATGGTCAGGAGCCCTGCCCTCCAGCCTCTTCATCATAGAGACATTTCCTCTGCTCCGAGGAGTCCATCAACATCCGCAGCCTTAAGTTCAAGTTCAAAAGTTTCATTGTCCACAGAGGAGGATGGAAATTTGTCTTGGGGCTTATCGTCTTTGGCTTGGTGTCAGGCTGCAACTATAGCGAGACTTCCTTGAAGGACCATAAGGCTCTTGTGTGGTTTGGACAAACATGTGATATGAAATTGGAGCATGATGACTGAGAGCCGTGCTCATTGCGAAGCTCTACAAATAAAATAATATTTTCACAGATCTGCTCCTGCCTTTTCTGTTCTTTCTCAGCGAGGTGATCAATCAGCAGCGATGCATTCTGGGTTGAGGCAGCGTGTCTGATAGCACGAGGTGCCGCCTGAGCTCCGATGCGGCTCCTTTAAAAAAAAAAAAAAAACAACGGGTAAAGTGTGTCTGACTGAGCTGATCAAATCCAGTGGTGCGGGTCTGTTTCTCCATCTATAACACAGAGGGAGAGAGAGACAGAGAGAGAGAGGGAGAGAGAGAGAGAGAGTGATGACCGTTGACAGGCTTAAATAGAGGCTTCCATGCCAGGGATCAAACGCCATCCCTCTTCTCCACTCTCTCATTAAGACGGAAAACCCGAGCGCCGCCATCCGATCTGTCTCCATTTTTCCTCAAAGGAGTCTAACTTGAAAGATCTGCGCCTGTCGGATTTACAATGGTGGGCGAGTGGTGTTTACTGAGACGCGGCCTTGCCAGAAACAACAGTCAAAGAAAATAAATGGAGCCTGCCTAGTGTTTCCACAGGAGTAAGGAAATATGGAGCGAGACTTGTGCCTTGCTGTTTGGTAATTAGTACCTAAACATCCCTGTCCTTGGATCCCATCGCTCACATCCAACATTTCTGCAAGCTGGATAATATACAGTGGAGCATTAACGTCAAACACGTCTGGTCATGGGGCCTGGCACGCCACATTAATCTGTTATTACTCTCCCAGTGGATCCACCAGTCGCTGGCCTTGGTTTGGCCACCGTAGCGCCCGGGAGTCCATATACTGTAGGCTGACAGGGACTCACACATACACACACACACACACACACACACACACACACACACACACACCCACACACATACACACAGAGTACTACACTCTAAGAGCCAGGGTTAGTAAACCTCTTCAGCTCAGGCATAAATTGTCTAAATTGAGTCTTTGCTTTGAGACCTGAGCTGATTAAAACAAACTGGTGCGTTTGACGTGTGAGGACCCACCAGAAACAGACCTGTGATCCAATTAAGAGCCAGAGCCATACTGTAAGAAATACTGCAGTGTAGACCTCGCTGCTCCTCTGGTTGCTGCTTACTGTAGATATTGTACCCAGGAGACGTGCGCATATGTTTCGGGCCTGGGCTGAAAGTTTTGCTTCTACCTCATGCCGTCCTGCTATTTTAGTAGAGACCCTGCATTGTCGGGGTCCTGAGCAGCAGAAACGGGGGTTTGTTTCTTGTGTAATCTCATACGCCTGTGTTTTGGAACCCAAACAAAGATGGCAGCCGGAGCCAACTCATGTCAGCGGAGTCCTCTTGTGTGAGTTGTAAATTTGTAATAACTCATGCAAGGATTCCAAATACTGCTGCCGCTGCTGTTTTTATAACCATTTTATGTATATTTGACATTTTCTACCTCATTTTGATTATTTTATACCTCACTGCTGCCTGTGTGCTGGAACTTCAAGGATGGTTAAACTGGGTATCCGTCCCCGTTCTCTGCTGCAACATGAAACTCTGGTTTACTCAGAAATGCTTCAAATGCTACTTTATGAATCCCTTTTAAATCCTATTTTTAGGTATGTGAATATCACGGTCCATTTCTGCACAGATTTGGCCCCCTTTCATGCTTATCTGGCAACCCCACATTGGTTTTAATGCCGATTGGCTATCTTGTTTCGCAACAGTGCTTAGCAACTTTTTCTCAAACAAAGGGGTAACTGGAGTGATGCAGCTATGGAGCCTGTTGTATGTTTGAGCCAGAATCAGAAGCGCAAGCTTGGAAACTTCACCAAACTGTTTTTACTTGGGTCCATGCAAACTGTTCTGAAAGTGATGGGAGTTGGAGAGGGTGGCGGAGTGTACAGTACGTTTTGTGTCACACATGTATTTTCCATCACATTCTGTCTCTGTTCAGATTTGCTTGTTTTTTTTGTTTTTGTTTTTTGCTGCCATTTAAGTGTCCAAAATTTTGACATGAATGAGGACATCATTATGTTTTTGGACCCGGTGTACCTCTTTGGCTGGATATAGACTGCCGTTATTCACCAAAGTCGTGGTACAAGAAGCTTTTCTTCAACTTAAGGGGAAGTTCTCCCTCTCTCTCTCTCTTTCTGTCCATGCCTTTGCTGCTATTAAAATTTTGATTGATTGCGTCTAGAAATGTCTAGATGAGCGGTGTCTCATGCTTAACAACATTCTGGCTCAAATATCTAAGTGTTGATGAAACGGATAGACAAGGTACACAGCGGGGGGTCCAATCACGACCTGCTGTGGTGTTGACTGGTGACTGACATGTGACGTGGACCCCTGAGAGGCTGACAGCTGAGCTCCCACTGGTCTGAGGTCTGATCCCAGCCTGGGAGCCTTGTTCCAAACCTGGGGACAGAAGAAGAAGAAGAAGAAGAAGAAAAAGAGGAAGAGTCTTCATCTGCTCCACCCGGAGACAGACGGCATCTGAGGGAGGATCAGATTCCCAGCAGGTCCTCCTCCTCCTCCTCCTCCTCCTCCTCCTCCTCCTCCTCTTGGCTGGGAGCTCTGAGTGACTTGTGGTAAGGCTGATGGGGATTATTGATCTGCGTGGCGCACGCCTGCGGTTTGCTGCGCACGACTGACGACCTCAGCAGAGGGAGCTCCTGGCACACACACACACACACACACACACACACACACACACACACACACACACACACACACACACACACACACACACACACACACACACATACGCACACACAAATACTGCGTACACAGGGCTCGGAGCCAGGTGATCAGGACATTTTTCTGCGTATTTAAATAATCAGACCCAATTTTAGTGAGGAGATAACAATAAACACATCTGATTGGCTGTTGGGAGAGGAGCAGATTGAAGTGAGTCACCGTGTGTGCAGACAGCACAACCTCGGGGTATTTATGCACTCTCTCAGATTTACTGCTGAGGCTTTCTGTTCCAGTTGCGGACCACATGAAATGATCCTTGGTCACCGGAGAAGGATGTGGACACTGTGCTAATTATGTGAGATGATGATGTCAGGTATAGATACCTACTAGTGAGCCAGAACTTTCCCCCTCTCCGCTGCTGTGTTCCAATGTATATACAACCGCAGTCCGGTGCACATGTCGGACATGTCTGGATCCTCTGCAGCCCGCACACATCCGCACTGTCAGCCGGCTCACTCTATCATTCAGACCTGTAAATCATCGCTTCGCCTGCAGGAAACACGCAGCATTTTATTTTCCAGTCATAAACCATAAAACCTGCCTCTAACACAAGTTATGATCCTTGGAGACTGAGAGGATGAATGTCTAAAGCAGAACCAGACACCACGGCGGGCATCCTTCATCAACCCCCTCCTTTTCATTCTGCCTGGCATCGCCTGCACGGTACGGAGCCCTAAACTTCCATAAGGAGATATTATTTATCTTGCGAGCATGAAACACCAACGTTCACTCGCGGATACTCTGGAAAACACAGTAACTTGTATCTTAACCAAGAAAAGCTTCACCACAGCAATCTTGTGGGCACAAGATAATCATGTTGTGCAAGCGCACATAGCAGCACGTTTCAAGCATCTGAAGTGCTAAGAAATGTCTAAGAATTTATAGTAAATTATCTTGTGCATGTAAAATACAGTATAGCTTGTGCGCACAAGACAAAAATTACTAAAAAAGATGATGACTGGACTTCAGGTTTTGCTGAAGATAAGGATTTGTTCCCACAGGACACTTATCTTGTGTGCAAAAGGTGAAATAAATTGTCTTGTACTGTGTGAACAAACTATTGTCTTGTACTGAGTGAATAAGTTATTGCCTTGTGCACACAAGATGGAACAAGTAAACAGGTTTCATGCCCAATCTTGTGCTGTGTGAACAAATTATCTTGTGTGCATGAAAAAAGAAAATATCACCTTATGGGAGTTGAGGGACTCTGCAAGAAAAGAATGCTTCCACAAGCTCATTTGTGTGCACAAGAGAACTTAGTGCAAGTCGTATGTCTAACAGAGCAACCACCATATTGCAAATGGACTGGAAGCGATGTCAACGTCATGTTTTGGGCAAGTTACTGGAATAAGTGTCTGCACAAAAGAGAGACAGAAAGATCACTCTTTATTATCTCTGTATCGCTTTATGAACAAGCTATGTTGTGTGTGCAAAATAATTATCTTCTTGTGCAAATACGTTTGTAGTTTGTGTCCATGGAATTGAAAACTGGGACTTATAGGGCTCCATAGCTATGGATATGTGGTGGGTTTTTAGAAGAAAAAAAAGGGCCATGCTCCAAAAGTCACCAGGGCGGTGTGTCACTCAGCTGTGAACTGGATCTCTGTGTTACCACTCCATTAGTTCCTAATTAGCGCTGGCCTGATAAACTTTTCACAGGCCTCCATCTGACAGGAACACACAGCTCCTTCATGCATGGTTTCTAGCAAAGATGGGGCCTCTGCCCAAATTTTTGAAATTTTATTGCCTGGCTGGAACCTATGGAAACGCGCCTGCTTTGCATGAATATTTGGCACGGGACGCAGCTTTATCCTGTCTTATGTTCTGTACACTCGACTGCAGCAGTGTGCCTGATTCTGACAGCCGAGATGGTGCATAATGTGAAAGGCTGACATGAAGCGGAGCCTTGGACAAAGAGGCCTTTTGTTTGTGTGTTTGGTCGCTGTCCATGGTCCTGACACTCACATATTCACTCTAATTCCTTTCTTTCTTTCTTTTTTTTTCTTCCTTCAGGTGGCGTGGCCAGCGTCAGGTTGCATAATCTGAACTGGCAGGGCTCGTTAAATGTAGGCATTTTATGTTTCGTAAGTGCACTTTTCTCTGAGCCGCGTCTCACTTTGCAGCAAATGGTTTCGTGGAATCAAATGTTTCCAGAGCGAGCTGCACTGTAAAAATAAAAACCCCAAATTTCATGGCAATTCATAGAACTGCACTTTCGAGTTAAAAGCCGCTAGTTGTGTAGAAAACATCAGTCGACTGATTGTGCCCGAATTATCCCATTTAAGCTTTCGCCTTTGAGTTTTTGAGTTCTGGGTTACCAGTAACTCCAAATCCTAAAAGTAATGACAACTGATTTATTCATTAAATTCCTCACCGTTGATAATGTAGGGTAGGCTGAAGCCTATCATAGCATAGGCTGGAAATACACCTGGGCACCATTCAAACCCAACAAATGACCTTCAACTTGAATTTGTGCCCTCCCAGTGTTGAGGTCCAAAGTCTCTCCAATGACAATTATCTTTTGTAAAGATAAAAAGCAAAACCAGTTCAATCAACATATTAACAGTTTGCAGAGGTCAGCTAGATCCTGAACTGACCCTAGATGTGAGCCCATGTGAGCTGTGGACAGAAACTCCTGCCTCAAGTAGGAGAAACGTATGTCCAGAGTACAATTTTGAGTTTTACATAGTCTAATCCCTTTTACACAAGAAACATGAGTAATCATAGTGAACGAAGCAGTTGTTTTGATTTAGGTTACAAGGTTACTTCAAGCTCATTTTATTCGGTTTTCTAAAATAAAAAGAACACATCAAGGTGAGCAGCTCGTTTTTTTTTTTTACAGTACACAGACGCAGGCACGCTTTAATCTGGTGATGAATGGATTGTGGTGCTGGCCAGGCTCTCAGCCTGACCATGTCTGTGAGGTTCTGGGCTGCAGCCCGCTCGCCGCTCCACTGCCAACTGATCATTTCTTTTATTACAGGTCAGAAGACAAGTCGCCGTTTACAACCCCCCTCCTCTCCTCTTTCTCTCTTTCTCACTCTCTCTCTCTCTCTCTCTCTGTGAGGGCGAGGAGCGTTTTCGTATCTGACATTCATTTGGGCTTCTCTCTGTTGAGTGTGTGTGTGTGTGTGTGGGTGTGTGTGTTGGAGCTCCAGCAGCTCCAGCAGCAGCAGCAGCAGCAGCAGCGCCACTAGCATAATAAGCTCCAGTTTGGCCTCGCCCTCGCCTGCCTCTGGCTGCAGGGGAACACCATTTGGGTGGCCCCCCCCAACACTGGTCCCCGGGGTTAGATTAAAAAAAGCCACTAGAGTGCGCCAAAGTACACAGTTATTGTTGACTCAGTTTGAAAGCCTCCTGAGTGTGTGTGTGTGTGTGTGGGGTGGTTGCAGAGGGGGAAGGTGGGGTGGTTTGGGGGGGTTCAATTACAATCAGATCAAATTAAGATCAATATGGTGTGATTTACAGTGGACACGGACCAGGCTCAGAGATGGCTTCTCCAGAAAAAGTCTGAATTTTAGAAACTGGCCTTCATTCTGGTTCATGAGTTGGGAGTTTGAGTCGCGCCCCACACGAGGTCGAATTAGCAGGAAGAGGAATCAAATTGAATAAAATTCAGAGAAGTTCCACTCGGTCTCACAACAACACGACAGAATGTATTAAATGTAATTCATATTTTTTGCTTCAAAATGTAAACAACAATAAATAGCACTCAAATCGAATGTCAAAAAGTCACGGTAATAACACGCAATTTTATCATAACATCTAAGAATCTTTCCAGACCATTTCCAATACTGGAAACTTAGAGCTTGACTTTTTCCACTTTCTCCAACTGTGAAATGTTGCAGAGCTGGACAAATGCTGTCCACCTTATATTGCTTGGCAACCGCTCTGAAGACTTCTGGTGAAAGCAATTTCTGGGAATGGAAGGATTCTTCCATTATGTTGCACAAAATCAGATTAGATAAATACAATTTAATTATTTGGGGGAAATTTGATGATCATACAAACACTAATTTGAGAGAATATCTAATACAAAATGCTGATAAAACGAGTCTCTGACTCTGAAACACTATACCCCAAATGATGTGCATGAATTTCTTTCAGTTGTAAGCCCATTTCTTTTTTCCTGTTTGCTATCTCATTCAAACTCAGCTGAAATCCAAAATAAAGAATCAAGATGAAATTCAAGAGTCAGTGTGTCTGGGTGGATGTGGACGTCAGCTGACGCTGGATCCGAGTGACTCCGGGAGGTCAGAGACTTGCCTGCCCAGGGTTTATCTCGGGGCCAAATGAGAAATCAAGATGGTGTGTGAGGGCAGTAAAATCATGCACACACACACACACACACGTGCACACAGAGTCAGGCCTGAGTCCTGTTAGTGGAGACGGAAACATAGGCGAAGATATACAGCTCTGTGAGCGTGATGGGACCCTGGAGGATCACTTCCCGTCTGAAACACTCCACTGCAACCTTTGTAGAGGTCAAGTAAACAATTGTCTGCGGCTGTCAGCTGTGTGTTTGTGTTTGTGTGCGTCTGTATGAACTGGTTTGTCCCCCCTCGTAATAACCATAACCCTCCAACCCCACCCCCAGCCCACTTTGTGTCTATTCCCCTCCCTTGATTGCATAAGAGGAGCCAGAGAGGTGCTCGGCTGGGTGTAAGCTGCTGATACAGCCTGGGATACGAATCAAAGGTGCATCATCTCTGGCACGGAGCTCCTCGACAGGGACAGGAGCTCCGTGCCAGGCCCCTCTGAGCCTCCCGTGCATGGAGGACATTATGTTAATTTCTCTGGGTGTCTGGGTCCCATTGCTCTTCCAGAGTTCATTATTATAATTGCTAGACATGGCTGAGAATGCTGCGAATGTGAACCTGAAACCATCTAGAGCTTTTTTCTTTCTTTCTTTTTTTTCCATGCAATCTATATTCAGGGAAATCCCGAGAATGTTCCCAATCTGAACCTTAAAAAAACACATGGGATGGTGCTACTCGCCCTCTCTTCTCCCTCTCCTTCTCCTTCTCTCCTTCTCTCTCTCAATTTCAGCATGTGTACGTGTGTGCGCACACTTAGATTGGCTCTATTATGTCTTGGAATAATGTAAAACAGCTTCCCTGGTTCTCCCTGTCTCGGTTCCTGTCTCCATCTCTCTGGTTTCCCAGAGCACCTTTGAAATGCAGCCATGCAGTGGCAGTGGCAGTAGTGTTCTGGCAGCGAGCGCCGGGGGCCCCAGCCCACCTCAGCCGCCGTCCAAAGACAATGTTGGTGCAGACAGAGCGGCAGACCAGAGATGACACCGCTAAAATGTGCTTCCTACGCGCAACGCGCCCGGCGCTACGCTCATTAACCGGCGCACAAAAGATCACAGAAGTGATGACACAGCGAAATGCTCCTGGAGAATGAGGAGCGTGCTCGGCGGTTTCATGCCAAGGAAGTTCAATTACCTGATTAAACGTCTTGAAAGCAGACAACAACATAAAAAAAGGCCAAAATCTATGACTATTTACATATTGCTCCCGTCTCCAGCTCAACTGAAAATGCTGTCTCTGCAGTAGAAGCTTCCCATCATTGTGAATACTGGATCACAATTGGCTCCCAAACCTATTGTGACATCACAGAATCATTTAAGTGTTGGAAAGTAATGGAAGGCACATCCAGAGTCTCCAGTCAACCTAAACATACATGTTTTGGGGCTGTGGTAGGAAACCAGCACAAAACCCACACAGACATCAGAAGATGTGCAAACTGACCCAGGATTCCAACCCAGGACCTTTAGGCTATGACAGTGCTAACCGCTCATCCACCACATGGCCTCAAATTTATTGTGACATCATATTGAGACACATTGTGAGTGTTTGCAACATTCATGAACAGATAGTATACTTGATTCTTAGTTCCTCAGTGATATTGGTATAGTTTTAAAGTGTAAAGGGTAAGTATTCAGAGTGCATTTCCTACTTCCGAATAATCTACAGGAATATATTGGAAACGTGTTTTGCAATCTGTAATGCATTACAGCCAGAAAACAAGGAGAAACAAAGAGAGGAGATAGGGAGGGAATGTTAAGTTACAAAATTCCTATTTTATTCTTAAAATAAACAAAATGTACAATCACAATGCCAATTTCACTCACTGTTGTCAGGTCTGTTTGTCCCTTTGCAAAACAAAAAAAAAAGAAGAGGAGGGTGATCTTCATGAAATGTACCAGCAAAAAGAAACAAAAACAAAAAAAAAATCTCCATTAGTTTCAACTTCCTGACAAGTGTTCATGAGAGAAGAAGCATAAAAATAGACATAACAAGTACACTTTACATAAGAGCAGGGTAGGGTAGGATTCCTGGATATCATACATGTTGATCATTAAATAATACAAGGTCTTTGAAGACAGTCTGTTCGCAAACAATGAATCAAAAGCAACAGAAACCTCCTGTTTTCCGGAAAATAACGCAAACAAAAAAAATAAAAAGGGGGGGTTGAGGACAAAATGGGATGTCAGTGCTGCATTGTTGTGTAAACAGTTTTTAGAAGACCATTTCCTGTTCAAAGTTGGGAAAGTAGGAAGCGGATTAAATAAAGTCCAGCAGATGTGCATAGTCACTATGGAGACGCTGAATAAAATCTGCATCTAAGGGGCAAAAAAAAAAGCTATAAAATCACAACAATCTCAAAGCTTTTTATTTGCTTTCTTATGTTACACTGTAACAGCAAGAAGACGTTTGGTTTGGGCTGAAGCAGCCGGGGAAATGTAGTGTGACATGTTCAATTTCATTAAGTGAGTTCAGAACATCCTCGGCGCAGACTGGAACAGAGGCACTGCGTGCAAACGCTCAATGAAAGGCTTGAAGTCGGATCCTTGGACAGGGTCATGTTTTTCTCAGCTTTTTCAAATTGGGTTATTATATTACCTACATGCGCTGAATATCATACTGTATGAAAGCAAGGAGAAAATGCCTTTTTTTAAACAAATACCAACTGCCTTGTGAGATCAGATTCAACTCCAATGTAAATGCCGTGTTTGCCCAAGTGTTATCCATTCTCTGTGTGTGCACATGCGTGTGTGTGTGTGTGGGTGGGTGTGTGTGTGACTCCAGTGGCGTTATATCTACACCGAGGACCAAAACCACGAGCCCTGCTGGCAGCCAGCCGCAAGTGCTGCTAGAAATAAAACAAGAAATAAGTGCTTTATGAAACAAACATACACAAGTCTCCCATATTTTTTTGGTAACAGGTTTGCTGCCAGCAGCTGCATCCAATCGCCTCAGTTTTTGCACTTTTTCCTTTAACTCCAACACTTTTTTTCCCTCTCTCTCTCTCTCTCTTAGCAATTTAATGGGAAAATATCAGACCTCCCTTGCTGTGGAGCCACAGAAAGTTTTCAGAGTGTGACACTGGTTAGTGAGGATGATTTAAAACCTTTTTTCTCTTTTCTTTGTTTTTTTGGAGGGGGGGGAAGAACCTTTTACGACAACAAACGAAATGTAAAAAGAAAAATAAATAAATGTTTTCAGGAATGTCACAGTCTCTTTGCTGTCTGATATTTTATCCTCAGTCTCAGAGACTGAAAGAAGAAAAACGCAAAAAAGAAAGAAACCGAAAAGAAGTACCCGTGTGCGTCGCTCACCCAGACACACTTTTTTAAAAAAAAAAAGATATCTTTTTGCACATGATATGAAAGCTATAATAGACTTGGCATGTTTTCCCTATAATCACGACAGAGCCTGGACGCTGGATGTGGAAAGAAAAAAAAAAAAAAAGAGTAAAATCTGTGGGATTTGAGATCATCCAAAGATCATTCCAGTCCTGAGGAGTTCACGTATCATAAAATAACCGAACCTTCAAAGAGGTCTGAGCCCCTGCTCCGGGCCACGCTCCGAGGCATGGCACCGCCACCGCTATCATCCGCATGGCTGCGTGTCAGATCACGCACCCACCGTACCGTTTCTTATTTGGACAAGAAAAATACATATGTATCTGTGTGCTCGTCAGACCAGACAAACTAAAAGAAATCAAGCAGAATTTCCCCCAGCGGATAATTATTTTCCTCATTGAAGCTCTCTTTCATGCTAAGTTGCCAAGAGGCACAATACGAGTTATTGCTCAATAAATACCAAAGGTTTAATACCAAGCCAAATGTGTGTCAACGCCTTGCGAGGATGTTGGGCTTTTTGCTTTTTTTTTTTTTTTTTTTTAACGTGCCGAGCAGTTAAACTGAAAGTTACACCAGAAGAAACCTGTCACAATACTCTTTGGAAATTACAATTTCATATTCAAAATGACTTAAATCTTTGGGTACTACGTAAAAAAAAACAAAAAGGAAAAAAAATTAAACCTCTCACTCTCTTAAATTACCTATCAAAAGAAAAATCACTTTAACTTAGTCATATAGATGCATCAAAAATATTCAGACTACACTTCTTTGACTCAAGTTTCAAATACAATACATAATTTATGGCTTTATAAGTTAAAACTAAGACAACGCCTCAATCTACATCAATGTTTTACCCACAATATACAAGTTAAATTAATTGGTTTAAAGCAAATTTACTGTCCATACCACTTAAGGTAACATATGTGTTACTCTCATCACTTGCTACTCAGTGCCTAACTTGCATCTTGATATTGTCGTAGTACAAAAACATGCTCTGCAAAAAAAGCCTTATTGAAATACAAACACTATACAAAAGAGGCAGTCTTTTACAAATATTGTTGAAGCATCCCTTAGCTTGCGTGGATTATAATAAACTGAAATAAAGTCTCATCCACTTGGGCCTAGTAAAACTGTCTTTCTCATTATTGCTGTGAGAATGACTCCCTTTGTAGTGCCTTGGTCAAAACACATTCCAGGAGGACAAGTCCGCACAAGTCTGCTCTGTTTTGTTTTTGTTTTTTTTATATCTCAACCTTAATTTCCAAGCAAAAGGTAGAGATAGCTGATGAGAGCTCAAAAATCCCCTTTTCGATCATTAAAAAAAAGGTTTTGTGCTTTCAAACCATGACATCAGTTGACTTCCCAATCTCCGCCCCTATCCTCCCTCCCCTCCCCTCCCCTCCCCACCCTTCCCTCCCTCCCCCTGTGTTTGCTCTTCTTCAATATGGCCTCCACACTGCTTCATCCATGCGGCCCCCGGGGTTGAGGACGGTGGGGGAGTTACTGTGGCTCCCGTCGCCATCCACGCCTCCCTCCGTCTGGCTGGGCAGGTTGGGGTTCACCAGGGAGGTGCCGGTGGAGGCGCTAGTGCAAGGCGGGATCATCCGGGAGGGCGAGCGGTCCCCGCCGGGAACCATGGAGAACTGGTAGGAGCCGGACGAGGCGCCGTAGTACAGATAGGGCGTGCTGCTGGTCTGGAAGGGTCCGCTCTGGCTCTGGGTGGAGCCCGGGTAGGGAGGAGGAAGGTAGGTGTGGTAGTGGGCGCTGCCCAGGGACATGGCGGAGGTGACGGGCGGGGTGTAGGTGAAGGTGGCCGGGTAGTGCATCCGAGGGCTGGAGAAGCGGCTCTCGGTGAGGGAGGAGAGGCCCGGGAACTGCCGGTCGAACTGACCGGGGAAGGGGCTGAGGTCGGTGGAACCTGCAGACAAACACACACATAACGAGGGGAAACCTTTAGGACATCCCAGTATGGCTCCAGTAGCACAGCAGGTATCACACACGCTAAATAAAGACACTTCATCTTAAACTGGGGGACAGCATACAGTCCAAGACTTTCACAATTTGTGACTTTGAGAAGACTTGGACTCAACACTGAGTAACTGGGGATCACAGATTAAATAAAAGTGCCAAATGAGGGATCAGACCACACCATTTGTCAAACCAACCGAGTCACGCAAACTCTTATGAGAGTGACCATGTGACCGTGTAAACAGCCACGTACAGCCTGCAACGTTTTGAAAAGTTAAGTATCCATGGCCGAAACGCAAAACCTCCTTATCTGCAGGAATTTCAGATTGTCCGGTTTCACTTTGGATAATGAAAACAAATTCCCAATAAACTACACCTAATATATTCCAAAAACAGTGTATTGTGTGTTGGGTAGCCTTGACAAATAACATTCTGGAAGAAAACAAGTTTTTTTTTTTTAAATATTCTTCTCAAAAGTTCAGTGAAACTCAGTGAAGAGGTTTCGTGTTTCGTCTTATGTTTTTCATCATAAAAGTTTTATGTTTTTTTTATGTTTGTCCCTGCCACATCCTGCTGTTTATGTCCTGACGGCTGGTTACTATGGCAACACGTGTCTGCCGTCTGCTCCGAAATCAGTTCACACTACCTACTCTAGACTCGACCGCAAACAGAAAAAAAACTAAAAAAAAGATGTTTTGACTGACAGCGAGCAAGGTCGAAGGGACTGACCGCTCGTCCCGGCTGTCCCCTGCTGTGAATCATGGGTAAAAAAAAAAAAAAAAATCTGATGAAGAAAATCCTGTAGCGTGTCCCCCAGCTTTACCAGTTTGTCAGTTCTGATTACTGGAAATGCGGCTTACATGATTTCGCACTTTGTCTCGCGGAGTAATTGGATTTAACAAATAAGTCCCGTGAGAGAGGCAACAGTAGCAAACTGAGTTGTATGTGATCAAATCTTTGGAGCCAGATATGTGTATTAACTCATTTGGGACAAAAAAAACCACTTTGGCTTGATGGATTTTCTGTGGGCACAAGTTATGGGCGAGCGTTTAAACTCTAAATATTGTTATGTTCATCATCAACTTCATTCAGAGCTGTTTTTCACTTCAGCGCTGGAGTTTTTTGATAAAGTTAACAAACACATCACTCAAGTCCCACGCATGCGATATGTTTACGCCTCTGCATATTTATGTTTCTGTGTGTGTGTGTGTGTTGGCGCACACTCCTGTGCGTCTGTATAACTGTTTATGCACACAAATGTGTGTGTGTGTGTGCGCACTGTGTGTGTGTGAGAGTGTATGTGGGTGGGTGTGTGTGTGTGGGGGGGGTTGTATGTGTGTGAATACTGTATGCACATAAAAAAGCAGTTGGGATGAATCAGGAGCTGCACATGTGGAAACACTTTGAGCAGAAACAGTTTCCATGAGATCCATAATGAGGCAGGGCTGAGCTCTGATGTGGCTCCTCTCCTCGCCTCCCATCGGCTCCAGCGTGTGTGTGTGTGTGTGTGCGTGTGCGAGCGAGCGAGCGAGGCAGCGAGAGAGGGAGCGAGCCGAGAAGGAGCTGCTCCATCTCACCCTTCGTTCCTCTCTTCGCTTCATCCCTTAAAAAATACCCAAAAAACCACTAACTGGCTGCGGCGAGCTTCGCGCTGGGCGCAGAGTTTAAGGAGAATAGGAGGTCCACCCCCCCCCCCCCCCACACACACACCTCCCTCCCTCCCCCTCCCCCCCGTCTCCTCTCAGTGGTTTAGTCCAGCCGTGGTGCTCTTATCATAAATCACCAGGCGTCTTCCGTGTCACCATGTCTGCTGCGCGAGGACAGGGGGTGGCGGGGGTGGCGGGAGAGGAGAGGAGGTGGGGGGGGCACAGTGTTTATGTGCGGGGAGGAATTGCGAAGTCGGGTTTGTCGCTAGCGTCAGATAGCATATGCTGCCAATTAGGCCCCTTTAAACTTCCTCTTTCCACAAGATCTGTTTGATTCTAATAGAAATAGTAGGTGATTGTCTCCTCTCTGTGGAAGAAGGAGCAGTGTGATCTCAGACATGACCGGCGCTGTTCAATAAACTCCTGACTCCTGCTTTTAACATTTGGACCTATTTTAGTGCTCAAAGGGGCCCTGTGATGATGAGCCAGATCGATCTTTATTAGTTTAAATGAAACCAGAGTGGAAAATTGTCTAAATATTTGGAGGGCCCTTTTACAAGCTCTCGGGCTTCACTTCCGAATGAGGTGTTTTAGTTGACTGATGAACTTTTGCAACAGCTTCTTAGCAACTGAAACATCTCGACCCACAAGCATAAAGTTGCGTGTGTGCACATGTGTGTGTGTGTGTGCTGGTGGATGGATGGAGCCGCAGTTTGCAGCGCTGCATCCATATCAGCTTCTGCTTGTACTTGTCGGTTTGTTCTGTGGGATCGGGATAGTGTTACAGACGCAGCCTGGCGAGGTGTCAACATGATCTCCGGAGATCTGAGAGCCTTAGTCACATCACTTAGAGGGCATTAAACGCTGGAGGTGTGCGAGCGGGTAAGGACGGGAGGGCGAGCTCCGGGGGCCCCCGAGTCCAACACGCGCGTGTGAGCGTGCTCGCACATGCGCGCGTGTCACCGCGGAGAACAAAGCCGGGACGCTCTGGAGATGAAAGCTGGAGGGGAGAGGAGCGAACTAATCAAAGTTGACAAGGCAGCTGGCTGGATTTTAAACGCTTTCTAATGCAGAGTCACACGGCCCGCATCGCGTAATCGCTCACCCCCCCACCCCCCCACCCCCACCCCCCGGCCCGGGGCGCTCTCGGAGAGGTGGGTGTAGCACGTTAGCACAAGGAAACACAGAGGGGAGAGGGAGAGAGGGAGAAAAAAAAGAAGAAGGGAAGGAAAAAAAAAACTCATATGGCAGTGAGTCAAACAGGTGTACGGGGGAGAAACTTGTTTGGCGGCATGTTGGGAGTTTAAAGGATCTTTCACATTGGGGGAAAAACAGAGACAAATTGGAACACAGATGCTGCCGTTACTGCAAACAGACTGGCTAATGCAATTACCCAGAATTCCTTGTGAGAGTGGTGTATCGCTATAAAGACGCTTTATTTGTCAGTCACGAGCCTGTTATTATCCCTGGGCCTGTTATTACCCATACTCCGCTGGGATCAAAAGCTTGGAGCGAGGAAAAAAGGAAACAATCGTTCTTTTTTTTTTCTCTTTCCCTCCTTTTTTCCCTCCTTTGCTGTCATCCCCGCCATCCAAACCGCTCTCTGGGGAGACAGTCAGACCCTGACAACACACCTCATTCCTCACGTTCATTTGGGAGCGAGCGAGCTCCGGCACATTAGTCCTCATGGTAAAATGACGAGATGGTTTCTGTATTGCACCCTGTGTCTGTGTGCATGCCTTCTCTCTCTCTCTCTCTCTCTCTGTCTGTCTCCCTCTCCCTCTCTTCATCGCATCACAGAGATGTGGTGTCTGGATTATCTGTGCACGACTCGGCCCGGGACACACAGAGCAGAGGAGTGGATCTACCTGGCAATCGTCTAGGTACGTCACTGATGGCGGGCAGGCCCGTGCCTCGGCTGGAGGAGAGGGGGGTGGTGGAGTGGACTGAGGGGGACGCCATGGGACTCAGGTAGGGCGGGTACGTCTGTTCATAGGACCAAGGAGGAGAGGACTGGGACTGACGAGGGTCTGATGGGGAGAGATGGAGCGAGGCAGGGACACACAGGAGGAAGGAGAAACACAGCCCAGAAAAACAAATAAGGAGGGAAAAAAAACAGACAGGAAAAGAAAGAATGATTACCAAAAAGGCCCTTGACAGCGGCTGCTTCACAGCTATCTTTTGCTTAATGCTTTCCGCTACGATGGCTGACAAATCACATTCACAACAACGGCGGACATTATTAGTGTCTCTGTGTTTCTCTGTGCTTATGTTTCGGGGTAAGTATCAGTTGGGCGCGTTACGCAACATCCTCCATAATGACACATCTAGTGTTTACCTTCGCAGAGATCTTCCTGTTTGCCTTATAAAACATTGTGCTTGCAGCTGAGGCACAGAGAGCCTTGTTGGCACACACCCAGGGTGTAAACACACCAGCAGCCAACCAAGAAAATAAGCACCGCACACACTTCATTGTGTGTGTGCGTAAGTGTGCGCGCTACAACGTCTGCACGGAGCCTAAAGAGTTGACGGGTGCCGAGTTGTTTGTGGGCTCTCTTTACGTGTTGTGATGAAATTTGCGAGCAAACGTGTTGTGATTTACGCTGATTCGCCAGCAGGGGGTTCAGGGATCGACTTCCTCGTTTGGACGTAAAAATGCATCCATGTATTAAAGGTGTGGAAACGAGAGTTTGAGCAGTGAGATAAAAGGTTTAAATAGAGAGCCATATAAACGAATGGTGGGGTGCTTGGGTTCAACTGTGAGGATACATCAGACCAAAAAGCTCCTCTGATCAAAGTTCCACTTCAACATATTTACCACTGATGCCGAATGCGTGTATACGACACTCTCCGCCCGCCTCCGCGGCGCTATGCTGTTTAACCACCCCTCAAATGATCCGCTAAGTAACGCTACAAAGCCGTGCCATTGAGTAACTAAGAGCTAAGTGACGACCTGTGACCAGCCCGCAGAGGCGTGGGCGATCAGGTGGCAGCCACCCCCCCCCATCCCTCTCATCCGTGAGAGATGGAGTTACCTCCCTGGATAGATTGATGGAGTGACGGAGCAGAGAAAGACAGACGATCTGAGAAGTGGCGTAACGGGGCGTTCTGCGGTCCTGTCAGGTTGTGCCTGCGGCTCCGGTTCAGCTTTGATATTTCACCTTTGCTCAGTTTGTAACTTTTTTCTTTTTTGTTCTGAACTTTGTGGTGCATATTGGAAATGTTTATAGTTTTTTTTCCCCCCGATTTTCTTGGAAGTGGGGATGTGGAAAAACAATAAACTCTATTAACTCTTTTAAAGTGAGTTATTTTAGGATAACGTGCATGAAATGCAAGTAAAATAATTGTGATGGTGTTGAGAGCAGAGACTGAAAAAGTGTGTTGTCTTACCCCAGATAAATTTCTGAACTTGTGTAAGGCTTGTGTTTTTTCAGCGAGTCTGAAAAGTGAATTTTCTAAAATGGCGGTGGGAGAGGGAGAGCTGATCGACGTTGATGCTGAATGATTGGGTCATAAAAACGCGATTACGCATATCAAACGAAACACGATAACTCGATAGGTAAAACATAACAAGTCTTTGCGCTCTGGAGAAAATAAAGCCCTCATTGTGCTCGGGCGCTTTATATCACTTTATGGAATGACATCTTCTGACGGATGACACGCTTTGAACTACCTGCAGAAACCGTAAAGCCATTCTGGGTCCCGAGGACACCAGGCACAGAGGGAGAAAGGCTTCTTCTCTCTCTTTTGGGAGGTGGAGATGAGCAGTAGACCAGCAGGCGTCTGCTCACCTGTGATCTGCGTCTGTCCCTGCGGGCTGAAGGAGTTGGCCACTGTGTTGAGGGTGGGCCTGGGACCCTGGGTGGGGACGCTCACCCTCACCCTCATCCTCTCCAGCTCGCTCAGGCGGTCCGAGAAGAGGCCGGTCTTGGGTGGGTCCTCCAGTTTCTGACGATGCCCTACAACACACACACACACACAAACAAGGTTTTTCATTGGCGAGAGGTTGGACCAATCGCAGGCGCCCTCCAGATGATGCTGGAGTTTAACAAGTGTTTGATTCCGTCGAGATGCCGCACGCAATGTACACAAACGGAGGATGAAACCTACAGATAGCGCTCAGCTCTGTATGCCTAATGATGTCAACGTGTTTGCTCTTCTCTGGGAGTTTAACACAGCGTACATCCAGTGACTCAGTCCTCCTGTGTGCCAGGGCGAACTCGGTAAACACGCTCTCTCCTGCTAAACAAAGTCGAGGTATGCAGGCTTTTTGGGAATGGGATGCTACATCCTGTTAATTAACAAAAGGCAATTACGTCGTATCACCTTGCATGAGAACGGCTGAGAGAGAGAGAGAGAGAGAGGGAGAGAGAGAGGTACTGAGAGTGAGACGTGCCATGTATGCTCAGCTTTAACCTGAGGCTTCTTCCTCAGGTAAACACAAGCTCTCACGCCATCGCTCAATTATCCCCACAGGAGTCGTAACCTATGCCAAATGTATTTTTACCCCTGCTTTTTCCCTCTGCTGATAATTTTACACCCTTTATATCCCTGAGTCTTTTCTCATGGCGGCTCTCAGGTGGGGGTAACTCTACACTGCTCTGGCAGACTTTTCACCACGAGACAATGTGTCACTCGCTGTGCTGGGAGCTATACAACAAAACTAACCCAGGGGCCCAGGTGTAGACTATAGTTTAGTAAAGGTGGGGTTAAATAAGAAAAAAAAAGAGAGAGGAGAGCCCAGCACATACATACACATACACACACAGTCCTTTTCACCATTGACACAGGCCTGTGTCAGTGCGTCTGTCTGGTCTTGCACTGGTTCCTCTGTAAAGGCGGTAAAGTAAATATCAAACAGAGGAGAGTAGAAACTCCTGCTGTGCTTGGCCTGGCTCCAGCTGGCAAACAGACACAGTGAACTACTTCAGAATCCTGCCTAACCTGCCTGCTGCCTGCACTGGGAACAAAGGCTTGGCATTACACCTATAGCACCGGTTGGCGGTGGGGGTGAGGGGGGTGGAAGGTTGGTGGGGGTGAGGGGGGGGATCATCATTTGTGTTACTGAATCGCTATTAGAAAGATCAAAGCAGGGAGAAAAAGAGCCTCGCATGAGGCCCTTGAAGACTAATAGTCGAACATGTCTACTAATGTCCTGGCTTGGAGGCTTTTGTGTCGCACGTCATCTTCTCTGTCGGCTTTTAGACTTTTTGTCACTTTAAACGCACAATGACAATAAAATAATCTGCCTCATTCTCTCCGTAGCGTTTTTTTTTCCACCGCTACGAGAGTAAAAAAAAAAACGATTCCGGCCTCAGAAATGCTTTCAGAAACCATCCCCGACTCCCCTCACAACAAATTAATTTATTCTGGAACAACTGTTTGGACTTGACTGGAGCAGTGAAAAGGCAGCCAGTGACAGTTAGACAGACCATGATTTTTATTACAATGACGTTACCGGACTGGCATCAAACTCTTCAAAATAAACAGACAACCCCGTCTCCGGCTTCTTTACATAGTTGCTTCGGAACGCGAATAGTATCGGCTACTTAAAAACCTCAACTTATTGAAGCTTTTTTTTTTTTTTTTGCTTTTGCATTACGGCATAATTCATGACCATATTTCATTAATAATATTTCTCAGTCGTTCCTGTGTATAATTTGTGCCTCTAGTTGGCATTCCTCATCTCTCTGTGCAAGCTGTGCCCAGTCAATCATAGCGTTTCCATTTTCAACAGACCGAATTTCTATTCTAAAAAAGCCTCGGGACACAGTGCGGCCTTTGTGCACAGCCCCGTCTCCTAGTGATGGGAATAAATAGCAATGGGAGACCGAGGGAGATGAGGGGAGACAGAGGGGGACAGACGCGAGGGGGGAGGAGGAGGAGGAGGCGAAGGAAGGCGAGGAAGAGACCCTGATGACCACTAAATTAAGAGCCTTGGATGGGTCTGAACCAGCCAGGAGACGCGAGCTCTGCTAAGCGAGCAGCGAATGGTGAAATAGTTAGAGAGCGTGAAGGACTTTGACAGCTCAGAGGGAGAGAAGAAAAACACAAACTGATATTTTATTGATTAAAACCTGAGGACACGGAGACGCTTCTGATCTGCGTCACCGGCTCCCTGCCTCTGCCTCCACCTCCTCTCACTCCCATTGAGAAACCCGTATGAAAGTAACAGTTTAAAGGTATTTTTTTCCTCCTATAGGAGTGCCTCAAGTCAACCACCACATTAAGGTCCAATTTACACTCCAAACAGCCAGACCTCAGGTCCATTAGTTTAGCGGGCCTTGACAGTAAATACAGTTTTTCATGAGTTAATTACACCTTTTAGAGGACAACTGTTGCCAAACACAAGACGTCTCAGCTGTTTTATCGGAACCCTAGCAGGGCGGAGGAATGAGCCGGGGGTATTTAAAGGAGCGGGAAAGGCGGATGATTTCACTGCCGTAGGGAAAGTCCCTGAGATTCCCATCATCCCTGTGAAAACAGCGGAGATTTTCGATAGCGCCTGCCACTTCCCTGCCCAGCCAGCGGCCGGAAACACGGACAGATTCAGACCAGATGTGAGCAACTTGCGCAGACACACACACACACACACACACACACACACACACACACACACACACACCGACACAAAAACACCCGTAGAAACACGTACATGCAAGAGTGGACGTATGCAAACACACGTCTCCATGTGGAATAATGCACATGTGCGCGCATGCATGATGCATACGCCCTGGCACATGCACGTACAGCGTGGGCTCACACACACACACCTACAGCCACACACGCATGCATGCATACACACGAAAAAGATTAATAATGATTAGATAACACCTCTATAGATAGTATCACTAATCACACAGACGCACACTGATCCTAGAATAGTATTATTACAGCCGTCCCAGAGACAGAAGTCTGGATTCTACTCACCCCTGCTGATCTGATAACAGTTAGTAAGAGCAAGTAGGCAAACACACTATAAGTCCTCTGTAATTAATGGCAGCATTAGATTGGATCTGAGCCTAAGCACAGAGATCTTTGACGGATGGTTTGCTGTTCCCTCATATGTCCTGAGCGAAAATATTCGTTGTAGCTCGCGGGATGGTTTGTACTGGGATTTTTCAACGACATCGTTCTTTTGTAATGTGCTCCTGCCAAAGGGCTGAAGTAATATGTTTGGGGAAATATCCTCATTTGCTTTGCTGTTGAGGTAGATAAGGAGACTGATATCTCTTTCAAGTCTGCACCGTTGGCTGAACAGCTACAGCCAGCCGCACTCGCTCTTAGCTTAGCATGTTAATAGCATGGGGAACGGTTAGCGTCACTCCGTCTGAAGCTAATTCGATTTGTCACAAACAAGATCTATAACGTGTTAATTAGAGAGCTTTGGAGATGCTGGTTCTTGGATTAGTGACGCCGAGACAAGACCAGCCAAGCTCTGTTTCCAGTCTTAATGCTAAGCTAACGCCCCCTCCTGGCTAGCCGTCTGCTTACTGTACAGCCCTGGAGTCGACTTCTCATGACTTGGCAAGACGTTCCCCCAAATGCCAATTAATTCCTTTTAAGAACCTCCACCCCTGGCCAAACTTCAGCTATCTCCACAGACACATCAGCGGGGAAAAACTCTCCCTTCCCGGTGCCTGCCCGAGTAACGTGAGGAACATGAGGAGCAGCAGAAAATCCTGCATAAATGGGATAATTTATAAATTTGGTAACACGTCATGCCCTCTAAGCCCTTCAGTCTGGTTTATGATCACGGAGTGCGATTGGATGAATGTATCTTTTGGGCTGATTCAGAAAAAAAAAAAAAAAAAAGCCCGAGCTCATGGAGCCTGGGTTGAATCAGCCAGTCTGTGTCTGCGCGTGTGTGTGTGTGTGTGTGTGCGCGTGTCAGTCATCTCACAGTGGAACAGCCAGTTAAGTCGATGAATGAATACACTGGGCTCCATATTTCACTTTTTTATTCGGAGCCCTCACAGTGGCCATGTTGTTTTTTGTGTGCGCGGTCAGAAACAATGAATTATTTCAGGTGGCGATCTGAAGCTGGCAGAGCACGAACCCGGGAGAGGGAGAAAAGAAAAAGAAAAAGAAAAAAACAAAACGCTGAGTGGGTGACAGCCAGACGCCCCTCTGCCACGGGGGTCTGGGTGTAAAGGGAGAGGAACGGAGAGAGAGGCAAAGCGGAGGGGGGGTAGCCAGAGGAGAGAGGAGGGAGATAATAAATACAAAATTGAGTGGGGAAGGAGAGAAAGAGAAAAGAGAGAAGAGGTGCAGGAGATGAGGCAGTGAGGGAAGGAGAGGAGGAGACAGTGAGAGAGAGAGAGACAGAAAGAGAGAGAGAGAGAGAAGGAGCCAGGCTGTCGTGGAGCGCTGCCAGCCGTCTGTGTGGTCCATGCGTTCCAGCCTGGAGGAAGCAAGCCAGGCAAGGGAAGGGCACACACACACACACACACACACACACACACACACACACACACACACACACACACACACACACACACACACACACACACTTACATACGCAGACATACACATGCAGACATACACAATCATTCCCAAAGGTGGAACATTTATTGAACACAAAAACACATTAAATATACGCTCGTATGATATTACGCAAAAGTTTAAGGCAGGCGCACACACACACCCACACATACACACACACAGTGACAGAGATGCACGGTCTGGCGTGTGTGAGGTTTTCAGTCAGGCTGCCTCTGCACCTCTCTGCTCACATTGAAGTGTTTTGACTCAGAACAGGGGAGAACAAATCCCTACGAGATGTTTTTTCTTTTTTTTCTTTCGCAGCTCAGGGCAAAGCTACCACGGACCCCCCCTCTCGTAACCTTTGTCTCTTCTTATGATTCACTTTCTTCCTCCCTCTCTCCCCTCTTTATTCTTGCTGTCTCACTCTCTCCCTCCCTCCCTCGCTCCCTCTCTCTCTTTCGTCTCTCCCTCCCACTGAATGATTTTGTGTTTTGCGCTGTAAAGGCCCTGGCACCTCTTCAAGGAACTTCATAAGACATTCGACTGACTGACTGCCTCTGGAAAAGCCAGCAGCCTTTTTTTTTCTCTCTTCTTCTTCACTCTTTTTCCCCTCCCTCCCTGCCTCCCTCCCTCTCTTTTCATTCCTTTTCCTCCTGATGTTTTGGTGAGTTTTATTTGTCCGGCTCCCTTTGTTAAAAGCTGCTTTGAGCAAAGTAGCAGCAGCAGCAAGATACGTGTGGGCATGTACCTGTCTGCGCAGGAGCACAGAGTTTGGAGTCCTCTGAAATCCTCTTTAATTACCTGGATGCTGTACAAAAGAACGCATCGTTTTTCTTTTACTTTTTTTTTCTTTTTCTTTAATGCTGTCACTGACAAGGAATGATAATCCGGGAACATAAAGGGGCCTCATATTCCTGTCCATATTTCAAAAGAAATGAAATGAAAGCTGGCTGACATCACCTAAATAGTGTGGTAGGATGTAATTAGCATCCGTGGGGCTCTCAGTATTTAGCACTGAGCGTAAGCGGCTGTTGTAGAAAAACAAAGCCTGGTCGCCGCAGCAGGTAAATAACTACCCTGGAAGCACATGTAACGGCATGTGCGTGTGTGATGACACTGTTCAGAGGGCTGCTCGTGTCGTCATGACAGACGGACGGGCCCTGATAGGCTGTCTGGGTGTTTGTCTGAACATGTGAGGGGAGTATGAGGGTGATGGAGCGTGTGCCAAAAAGCACAGGGTTAGATGTCTCACTGAGGGGACCGGAGTGCAATTAACTGTGAGCACGTCAAATTATACATATAACTTTAATGGCTTTTTATTTCACATTTTGTATTTCTAATGATAATGGATTAGTGAATTTTATTGTATTATGTGAGTAAAAGTGCCTGTCTTGCTCCGCCTATGACAATAAAAACCCTAAAATCTTTAAAAAACACATCTTAAGTTTCATCTCCACACAGGCTGCACCCAGCCCTAAGTGTTTATAAGACATAGTAATCTTATCACTCTGTTTTATGTGGCTGCATGACAGTAAATCAGAATTTCTTTTAATGGCCGTGGACGTCTGACCATGGATGGTAAATCTGGCAGCGCTTTTGTTTTGATGCTCCAGTCAGGAAGGGTGCAACGCATTAGAAAATCATATCTGGAACATCTTTTGCTGAAATGGAGAAAGCTGTTTTGTTCCATCGCACGTTTAAGTCAGGAGTTTCGGTCTCTCGATCTGCGGTTGTTCATCCAAAAAGTGCAGCCGCAAAGTTCTTCGTAGAGTCAAGGAAGTGCGATGGTCTAAACCCCTGTCTAACCCCTGTCCTGCTTTCAGCAGATCATTTCAGAGCTGATTTCAGACACTTGATGATTACATTCAAGGCTGAATAAGGTCTAGACCCCCCAAAACACATCTGCAAACCCCCAGTGAGCTGCACCACCGCCCAAGGTCCTCTGGCGAGGGTCTCCAGGCTGCTCCTAGGTCCAGGTTAGTAACTACAGCTGGGTGGAATTTCTTGCTGGGGAAAACTTAGCTTTTAAGTCCCCATGCATGTTACGCTCATGATCATAATTTCCAGCCGACTTTCCTAACCACGTTAACTAGTGATTGTACATCTTACTTTATTTTTCCTCTTTTGGACGTGTTCCTGTCCTGCTCTTGTTACTTGGTAACTTGGAGAGACCCTGTGCAAATAAAACTTTATTATCATTTAAGATAATATTGCGAATGCTTACATAGGCGGGACAGTATCTACATGTATCACGTGTGTGTGTGTGAGTGAGTGTGAGTGTGTGTGTGTGTGTGCCACAGGAAGACTCTGGCTTGGCAGGCAGGTCTCCTGAACCACTAATATTGTCTGCAGGCCTGTAAGGACCCAGTGCCTCCTCACCAGACTTGTTAACACCCTGACCGAGCTCGAACCAAAACACGACCCTGTCCCCGAGCCCAGAAACCCCCAGACCCAGAGACGGGGCCTGACCGCTAACCTCCACCACTAACACACACACACAGACACACACACACGTCAGTCACATTCAAGCTGTGCACAATAACCACCGCAGTGTGCCACGGCGAGGCACAGTATGTGCGACGCCACAATGGTTTTTGTCACCTCCTGTGTTTGTCTGTCATCAATTAAGCCTAATGAGAACAGTGGGTTTGGACAGAAAGCCTTGTATATTGTGTTATTCTGGCGCGGCTATTATCGCTCAGGAAGTTTGTCTCAGCTGGCCGCAGCCTCCGTCAGGAGCAGCTGAAGGGAGACAGAACCACCTATAAAAGCATATTGGTTTAAACAACCACTCCCTGTCTATTAGCTCGAAATGACATTTAATGAGGTCTATTAGCTCTGCCCCGAATCAGCGCCGCGGCCGCGCTGAGACTAATGACACCAGCAGCACACCCGCTCTGCAAAACACGTCGGGAGAGGGCGGGCGCACACGCGTGTGGACGAGAAGACACGCACGCGCACATACGTGTGCGCACCAGAGTCGCCGGTGCAGCGGCAGACCACAGGGTAAACCAGGAGCTGTCAAGCCATTAAGCACAATGCGAGCCGCAGAAACCAAGTTCGGCTCCCGCTAATAACACAGTGGCCAGAGGGACCTGACTAACCACTTACCATACCCACACACACACACACACACATACACACACACACACTGTAAACCTTGGAGGAAAATCATACCGCAGATCTTTAAACTAAGCCCCACTGATATTCCTCACTCCGACCACGCAATTAATTAGCTAAATCTCAGCTCCGCAGTTCAGAGAGATACGAGCTTCCCACTCGTTCACGGGTGGTCCGAACCCCTCCACCCTCCATCCCATCACCCCCACCCTCCCCTCGATATTAGACGAGGAACCGCTGGGGAAATGACATCCCACAGGACGCCTCATATGGCTACCATAAGGCTCATCAAACGCGCCGACGCAAAATGTCCATCCTGAGCAAGACACCCACGACCGGGGGGGCCCAGCAGCCATTAACAGGAAGCGCAAACGGCCAGGAACATCAGGAAAAGTGTAACAAAGTATCAATAAAAAGCAGAAAAACGTATTCATTTCACCTTTTTGTTTTGCTTTTTCTTAGAAATACATAAATCAGAGCAGTTTCACAGTTTCACAGAAATCAAACACCATTGTCAGCTTCTTCTCCTCCAGAGGCCATGGGTATGTTTTTACAGCGAAGGGCCACAGAGTGCCAGTGTGTGTCAGGCTCAAAGACAGCCCACTGTTCTCTCACCGTGTGTCTGTCTATGTGTGTGTGTGTGTGTGGACCCCTCCCTGTAGAGGCCCAGTGTACCACAGGCCTCCTAATTACCCACTCGTTTAACACAAAATAGAGCTGTAATGGCAAACAAAGCCCCCCACCACCACCACGACCTCCTCCTCCTCCCTCGTCTTTCCGCCTGCATGTGTCAATGAAGCGTTCACAGATAGAATCACAGCTCTGCAGACAGCCGGTGCTCTCAGCTCTGCTCTCTGTGCTGAAAACACACGGAGGAGGGGGTAGGTGCGGTTGTGAGGGCAACATGTGTGTTTTGCCACCCTCCGACCTCAGCTTAATGACCCCTGAGAGGGAGACGTGTTCTGGCTGTAGTTTTTTGGGGTAAATTACACCAGCGCTGCAATTCTGACCACTTAACAGCAAAGCAAAGAAGTTCAGGGGTTACGTATGATGACATGCTCTTTATTGCTCAAATTACTGTCCTGAGACTGGAGTTAGAACACGCAGACTTCAGTCTTAGAGCTCCGTCGCAGACCGCAAATTGCTCTGAGACAAAGGGAAAAGTAATGGACGCGTAAAGTCTTCTAAACTGCGCCAGACTCTCCTCACCTGATGCCTCTGTCTATTTTGGTCTCGCTTGCGCGTGGGGCTTCCAGGAAGAGATTTCTGATCCCGAAAAAAAAAAAAATCTAAGACTGCAACTTTGTTGAGACCAATCTAGGGCTTCTCTAAACAAATTTGGATCCGGCTCCCATCTGCTCGCCACCAAATAACAGCACTTGTTTGAAAGTCATCTGACAGGGGACGGCAGATGCACAGGAAATGCTTTTGATCAAACAAGATGGCTGGAGCGAGAGGGAGGGAGGGAGGGAAGGAGGAAGGAGGAGGGGTGGGTGGGCGTGACTGTGAGTGCATGTGCGCTTGACGACAAGCATGTGCCTTTGTTTCAGGGTGCGTGTTGATGAACGCTGCGTGTCTGAGGCGTCTCTCTGGCAGCGCCGCTCCAGAGGAGACTGATGGTAGAACTAATCCTACTGTCCCCTGGCTCCTCTCAGTCTCCCTGCGTCCTGGTGCCATATGTGACGGGGCGGGCTAGGGGTTTGTTTGTGATGTGATATTGTTCATTGAGACGCCATGAGATGAGAATATGTTTTTTTTTTTTTTATGAATAGGGAGGAGGGGTTGGGGAAACAGCTGCATGCCAGACCAGTTGGCACTGACGGCTATAGTAAAGTTTTTTTTTCCTCCTCAGTTGTTTTTATATGGCCCATTAAAATGAGCTGATGCTAGCATTCCGCTACCCAGTGTACCCTCTCAGGAATATTCTGCCTCCCTTTTTTATCCCCCTTCTTGCTCTCAAACTGTCACATGGGAGGCCTGGTTGATTTCTGACAGGGGAAACTAAAAATTAAAAGCCTGGTGATTGTGAATTAACACCATCGGGACTTCTTTCTTTTAGTTTGTTAGTTCATTTGTTTGTTTTGGTTGAGCGTTTGAAGCTATTGGCTGCACAAACAGCCCCACCCCAGATCTGTTAAATGACCACAAACGTACATTTTGTTAACTTGTTATCAGTAGTATAATTGAAAACGGCATATGGTATAATGTCTTCCTCACTTTGACAAGTGTCAATAGGGTATTGAGTCTGGGTTACAAAGTGAAGGTGTTTGAACTGAGTGGGTAATAAGGAGCCACATAGTCCCTTATTAAATAAAAACTTGAGTCGCATTGAGGGGAAAGAAGTTAAACTCAGTGTTTTTGGGATCTTGAGGGAGCGCAGGCACAAAAAGTTGGGACAATTTGGCCTCAATTTGGATCATTCCTTCTGAAATCTGTCTCTTGTGAACCCCTCTTGGTTTTTAAGTGCTGCACTAAATCACTGGCGTTCCCCTTCACAGACGATCTGACGGAAGCAGCGGGGTGTTTGCTGCGTGCGTGCGTGCGTGCGTGCGTGCGTGCGTGCGTGCATGCGTGCGTGTGTGCATGTGTCCCCATACTGTACTGTATATGTGCGTGCCTTTGTACTCACTCCTGGGCTCACGCGGTCCATCCACGGTGACCTTTATGGCTCGGTGGTAAGTGGCCACTTGTGGCGGGTTGGTGAATACTGTGATTGTCAGCGTGAAGCTCTTGCCTGTGGTGACATCAAACAAACATCAAATGACATACCATCCGCAGACACAATGCCCGGCATTCATCGGCCAACCATCCCAGAGTCACAAGTGTGGTTGTGACTTATGATAATAGCCAATACAAACTGGGAAAAATCGACTTTAAGAGGATTAACGGCAGACAACATTGGCCGTTTGAGAGGGCCCATTTAGGCTCCTTGGCAGGGTCTAAATGGAAGGCTGGACTGGAGGAGCCAGTGTCTTGTTATCCTGACTTTCTCCCCGTCTAACTCAGCGCGAGTGGGCGAAAAGGCATTTTAATAGTCACTTCCTCTCTTGATAATCCCCAGCAGTTGCTGCCTAAGGGTTGAGTGCATCTTAGGGTGTGTGTGAGAGAGAGAGAGAGAGAGAAAGAGAGAGAGAGCTCAATCCATGAATTGAACTATGAATCACATCACAACAGCCAAGTCAGCAGTGCCGCTAACCTCTGAGGTATGCCGACGCGTCATGTAACCGTGGCTACGTGACGGAAACAGGAAGTGGGGGGGTAGGGTTGGGGGAGGCGTTAAGTTTACTGCGCCGACTCATCGGAGCAGCTGTCCATTCAGACACGAGCCTGTGCTGCTCCTGTTCCTGCTCCGCACTCCAGCTCACTACAAACATGCCTCTCAGCCAAGCGATAAGATGCCTGGGGCCGATAGCAGCACACAGGTGCAACAGGTGTCCCACATACCCGATCTGAGCCGCATGAGGGTAATCCAGAGCCCCTGATGTGTGATAAAGCACCGCAACCGCCGTGCGTCACCTCCCATCACCCCTCGCTGTCATCTGTGACCTGCCGTCCAGGTTTTTACCGTCTCGGCCAAGTGTTTCTCAGTTCCGCTTGGATGTTTCCTGCTCCAACGCAACTGATTTAAATGATCAGCCCGATGATGAGATGCTCATTTGAATCAGGTGTGTTGAAGCAGGAAACAACATGCAGGGACCATGGTTCTCCAAGAACAGGGCTGAGAGACACTGGTCTAGGCAGTCAGCCAGAGTGAGTGAATGTCATTTCGTACTAGACTAGGGCTGAAACAAATGTTATAAACTGGTGAAAAATGGTGATTTGTGACATCTTGTTTTGTCCTCATTGCAATTATGTTCAGTTTGAACAATCCAGAAAACATTTCGATCTAAGAGGCTGACCTTAAACAACTTGGCTACTTGCTCTCTGCTTTGCTTTCTTGTTTAAGGATGGAGTTTAAAACCCTGTTATTAGTTTATGTCACTTGGGCCTAAAAACAGTACATGTCAGAGCTGCTCATTGGGTATGAAGCATCCAATGCTCAGGTCATCAAATGATTTACTTAAGCTCCCCAGGGTCAGAACCAAGCAAAGTGAAACTATATTTAGCTTCAATGGTTCTTACCTGTGGAACTAGGTCCCTGTATCCCTGAGGTGTATAAGCACAAACTTGTCAGCTCATTTAAATCAGGGCTGAAAACATTGTTTACTGCAGCCTTCCTGTTGTGTCAGTTATAACCACTTTGCAATCGGCTTGTTTTTTATATTTCAAAGTCTAATTTTTTCCTCCATTCTCCTTAGCTGTGTAAAGCACTATGATTTGCCAATTCGTACATAAACCTGCCAGGTAGCCTTTCCTTCCCTTATTTCTGAAAAACACACCCAAAAACCGATAACAGAAACAGTGGAGGTTATGTTATTAGCCGATTGGCCGATAACGTGTCGTCACTCTCGTTATCACCGGGGTCTGGTTACTGTCACGTTGTCATCGCATCAGCCTGGGACGCATCAATCCTTGTCCCGTCTGCGTCAGCGCCCCGCAACTCAGCGCGCATGTCTTCTAGCTATCTCACATCCTCCCGCTCCCCTCACGCTTGTACTTATCTCTGTCAGTGCGGGTATTCATTTCAGACACCTCGTAGTCTGATCTCCCCTGGCTCCTCTGTCACTTCCTGTGACAAGATTCTGTGTCACGGCGACGGGACCCATCTCCGCGGCAACGGGCCCAGCCACCGAGCACCACCCCCTCCCCTCCTCTCTCCTTGAACTTTGTCGTCCCTCGTCTCGCTCATCCCGACCTGACCGTACAATCCGCTCCCTGGCCGACAGAGCTCGTCAGCAGTTAAAGTTAAAACCCAGTGAGATTTGTGGAGAATAAGAAAACATTTCCAGTTTTTCAACGGGCTGAGAGCATGCTATTTGTGCCTAATCCGTGCCGTAAATAAGAAGACGTAGAAACAAAGTCGTAAGTGATGCAAGGAGGCACCCCGGCGGTGCCAAGTATTCGGGGAATGCCATTTGACCCAGTGGGAGGGCGTCTCTGCCTCGCTGACAGCCGGAGGACATGTGCTGAGCGATCAGCCACGGGGCTGCAGCACCACCCAACACGATAATCAGCCTGGGCTGACTGGGGTCACCTCAGGTGAACGTTAAGACT
Source organism: Karalla daura (assembly GCA_029224185.1). Lineage (NCBI taxonomy): Eukaryota > Metazoa > Chordata > Actinopteri > Chaetodontiformes > Leiognathidae > Karalla > Karalla daura. Next base: position 14,122,722 of record CM055206.1, on the reverse strand, counting down.
TGATATTAGATCAGCTCTTTTTTTTTTTTTTTTTAAACATAGCTGGTCTTAGACTCATGCTCTGTCTTCTTTGTCCAAACACTAAACCACAGCAATCCAAAGAAGCAAAACCATGTGCCATTTAAAAAGGTGAGTGGAGGACCGATCCTAGCTCTCTGGTGTTAACATAGAAGCTATGGAGCAGTGGTTTTGACAGAAACACCTCAGGTGCTGCTTGACAAGATAGTTTAACATCCTGGTTTTGGGAGGGAAATATTACGAGGGGGGGGGGGGGTGGAATTTCCACTGACTGGCTGTCTTGCCTGCCATTCATATTGCACGCGGTCACGTGATTTCAAAACCGGACTGTAACAGCAGCGATACGAGGAAGAACTAGGAGTGTGAAAATTCACCAAACTCACACTTGTGTACCTCAGCATAGGCAGGTATATACAAACTGTTTTGGATGTATTTGTTAACTTCCGTTTCAATTTCCAAACTTTAGAAATTAGGTGATGAGAGATGATGTTTGTGGACCTGCTGTACATCTTGCTCCTTCAACATAGCCATGTGTTTTGTTTTGTTTTTTTCATTCTAGGTCCCCTTTAAAGACGTTGATAATAAACCAAGCGCCCCTCGTGTTAGAGGAAAAAAAAAAAAGAGAGAGTGGACGCAACATGATTCAGATTTAGGAGGCGGGTGGTGGGATTTAAGCCCGGAGTTAGAGATCATTATGTGGTTGCCGCGAGGGGAATGTGACCACTAATCCACACCGCCGAGGCTAATGGCTGCCGCGGAGCGTGGCGTGGCGTGGCGTGGCATGGCGTGGGGTCGTGTGGCGTGGTGTGGCGTCATGGCATGCCGTGGCATGGCATGGGGTGGCGTCATGGCGTAGGGTGGCATGGCGTGGCATGGCGTGGGGTCGTGTGGCATGGCGTGGCGTCATGGCGTGGGGTGGCATGCCGTGGCATGGTGTGTCATGGCATGGGGTGGCATGGCGTGGCGTGGCGTGGCATGGCGTGTCATGGCGTGGCGTGATGTGGTGTGGCGTGGCGTGTTGCAGGCCTCACCTCTTCCACTGCGGCCCACGAAGCGCAGGTCGTTGAAGCGGGCCACCTGGTTCTTCATCACGCCCGAGGCGTTCCGCAGCTCGGCCGAGTAGTTCTCGTCGTTGCCCGCCATCACCGTGACGACGGTCCCGTCGGGGATGTCTCCCAGGGCGACCACCTGCAGGGGTCAAAGGGCGGAGGCTCAGGTTCACTCTAGACTTTCACTCCGGAAGTGACTGGAATCATTTGCCTAATCTGTTAAGCAGTTTTAGTTAAAGTCTGGAAAAAAAAAAAAGATTACAGCCACAAAATCTAAAAGAGGGATCCTGTCAGTCTGGAGGCCAGAAGCTGAGGGAAATCGAGCTTGAGCTTCATTCTCGGTGTCACTGAGGAAAGAAGTCATCCAGCTAATGTGACAGACATGTTTTACATCATACCAGCCTCCTTCAAATCATGTTGATAAATGGATTTAATTTCCCTTGACTTCTCAAAAGCCGTCTTGAAAACAAAAGCGGCAAGGCCTCGTGTTATCATTTAGATTCCTGGATGCAGATAAAAGAGCCCAAGTGGGCCCACAGTGCAGCAATAATTACAGAACCATAGTTATAAGTATGGTTAAATAACACATATATTTTAAAATGTGTCACATTTGATTTGGAGCCAGGGCAAAGCTACAAATTTCTTCTTTGGTGTCTCTTTGATCCATCCTTTGAATAATATCTGTCATGTAATTAATAGGGCCTTTCCTCTGAATTACCATGGGAAGGAAAAAAAAAAAGAAAAAAATTTGTCAAGACTTCAAAAATGCCTGAAGAGGACTGAGACGAACAAACAATTAGTCACTGCAGGATTGCTGAAAGGCTTTTTTTATATTTGCTTTTCTGCCTATTAATATTCTGTAAAACTCAACACACGTAGAGCAATTCTAATAATTTAGATACGATCTGTAAATTGTAAATTTAATATAAATACAGAACATTTTCAGTGCCTGTGAATTAAAAAAAAAAAAAAAAGTAAAGTGTGAGGGTTGGCTATTTCATTAAATTAGTTTTTGACATCAGCTGATTACTGACAATAAATAAACCATCCAGGTTTTGTTTGCTCCCAAAATAAAAACAATGCAAGCATCTGACTCCCGTTCTTTTCTTTTCTTTCTTTCTATTTTTTTTCTTTTTTTACATTTTAGAAAATCCTCAATTCTTTTTCTTAAACATACCTTTTCTTTTGGGAATGATTTTATTCATCACAAACATTTTATTTGTGGAGCAACCTTACAAAAACTCTCAGACTCTAATCCATTAATATAAACAACAGGCTGTGGTTACTGTGATTTAACAAAAACACACGCAGTGACACACCATATATAAATACACACATGCGCACCATGTCAGAGGGAATACATAGCCTGTGGTCAAAAGGTATTTTCCCCCTCAACCCAATCCACATTTTATCCATAAACATAGCACATTTTGATTCCTTATCTTTTTTTATGGATATTTACCTCTGCTTCACATACATGTCACTATACAAATAAGCACCACGTGTATTTACTTACTAAGCGTTATTTTATGCCTCGATAAATACAGCCCTTTGAATCGGATTTCAAAAAAGGTAGATGAGAGAAAAATCAAGCTTTGACCCTAATCTAAAAACAAAAAAAAAATCTCTCTCTCTCTCCTCCGGCTCCATGCAGACTCACCTTGAAGGCGACGGGCAGCGTCTTGTTGCACCTCCAGTGTGAGGGCAGCACCGAGCACAGGAAGTTAGGGCTGTCGGTCCGGACCAGCTCCGCCGGGTGGTCCGCGATGATCTCGGCCATGCTGCGGTTCTCGTGTGGCCGGAGCCGGGGCACGGCGGCCCCGGGGTCCGGGGGACCGGCCGGGGAGCTCACCTCGCTCATCTTCCCCGGGACCGGCTGCAGGCTACTGGACGGCGGGCTGAACCTCCGGCTGGCGCTGGGATCTACGGGAATTCGCATCACAACAGCGGTGGATTATCAAAAAAAAAGAAAAAAGTATAGAGTCAGCTGCTGGGAGTGTATGTGTGTGTGTGTGTGAAAGAGAGGGGCGCACACACAACACACACGACACACGCGCGCGCTCTACTGAGAGTCTGCGGAGTGTGTGCGCACTGCCAATGGAAAGTGGGACTGAAGGAGCGCACGCAGTCCTCTCCACTACTTCTAAACTTCAGTGGGCGCCTTCAAACGACTTAAAACATACTGCTTCCCAGCAAAGAAAAACAAGCCTCGGAAAGCTGATGGTGGTTTAAATGACAAGCTCGTTTTTCTCTCTCTCTCTCTCGCGCGCGCTCTCAAAATTTCTTCTTCTTGAGTAGAGCGTCCATGCGTCCTCTGCCGCTGCTCAGTGGATATAAATAACATCAAATAATAAATGTCCGATGGGCTAACGGAGCAGATCTAACGCGGAGCAGCCGGCCCAGATGCTGAAAAAAAGGTTTTTGTCTGTCTTCCTTTTAGTGAAATGTCAAAGCGTCGCTCCAGGTGCGTCATTGAAGTCTTTGTGCCAAACTGAAAGGCTCTCACGGAGCCCGCAGGCTATGTACACACACACGCGCACACACACATAGACACACACACACAGACGCACAAAAAAGTTTTCAAAGTCAAAGGAAGCTTTAACAAAACTTAACAGCGCTATTTATCACCCCGGCGCATATTTCCCCCCGCAAAGCGTCCCGGCCGAGCCGCAGGTTGGTGTGTGTGTGTGTGTGGTTAAAAAGGTTGGCCAAGTCGGGAGGAGAAGGAGGAGGAGGAAGAAAAAAAAAGGAGAGAAATCTTCTCCGGTGAGATGAAGGAGGCGGAAAAAAGAGGGTCCCGTTTTTGTAGCGCAGGGTTTTTTGCGGTTTATATATATCTACAGCGGCCGCAATTACTGCGGCTCCGACACGTGGTGCGTGCGTGTGTGTGTGTGTGCGAAGTCAGGGACAGGTCTTCGCCTTTCACGCCTTTCCCCCAGCCCTCTGTTCACATTTGGTGAGAGTTACGCGCGCGAGAGAGAGAGAGCACACATACACACACACACACACACACACCCACGAGACGCGTTCACGGTCCACCCGTTCTGTACGTACCGACACATCCGCGCTGCGCTTCCCGGGGACGCACATTTCCAGCCGGTAACCGTGCGGCTCAGAGGAGAGGGGGGAAGGATAGAGAGAGAGAGAGGGAGAGAGGTGTCTGCGGTGTGAGGAGGGAGCGAGTGAGTCACCGGAGAGCAGAGACGGAGAGTCAGGTACAGACGCAGGGGTAGAGTTTCAGCAGGGCGCAGGAGAGAGCTGCTGCTGCTGCGCAGGTGTACACAGGTAGTCTGCTGTACACACACACACACACACACACACACACACACACACACACACACACACACATACACACACACATACACACACACACACACACACACACAAACAAGCGGGAAGTCGCACACATTGGAGAAGGTCATTTAGGTAAAATAAAAGTTGTCCACAATCTGGTACTTCGACGGTGCGTCATCACGCACAGGTGGCGAGATTCACTTAACCGCTGCGCACTTGACGCACCACACAGATGAATAGAAACTTTATTGATCCCTGTACGTTCAAAGAGGTTCCCTGTTCTATCTATCTATCTATCTATCTATCTATCTATCTATCTATCTATCTATCTATCTATCTATCTATCTATCTATCTATCTATCTATCTATCTATCTATCTATCTATCTATCTATCTATCTATCTATCTATCTATCTATCTATCTATCTATCTATCTATCTATCTATCTATCTATCTATCATTTTTAAATGGTCTCCACTACATGGTTACAAAATACACACTCTAAAGTGTAATTTGTAACCCATTCTGTCAGATTGGGCTATTTAAGTCACGTATTCTAAATACTTTGGATTACTCTAAAATTGTCTTACAATTTACAATGCTCTGACTGTGCCACTAATGATCACCGGCTGTATCTCAGTTATAGCTTGAGCTGAGGTTTGCTTTAAGCAGAGATCCTGCATTGTTTGGGTCCTGAGCACCATAAACACGCCTGTTTTTTGGGATCCATGGCAGCCAGAGGTGACATGTGGCATCAGAAACGCCATATGTCACCTTCTGGGATGATTTATTGTCAGTTAACTCACACAAGGACTCCAAATTCTACTGTCTGCTGTGCATATCTGAATATTTTCTATCTCACGGCTGCCTGTCTGTCTCTCTATCAATCTATCTCTTAGACATCTTAATGTTCCACACATTTAAGGGAGATGTAACAAAGTACATTAAAGTGCTATACTTGAGTCCTTCAGTTTCATGCTCTACATCTCCTTCAGTGTCTCCAAGAGGAAAATAAAGCAGTTTTTAATCCACTGTTTTCATTTGAAAGCTTTAAAAATGCGGTGGATTAAAAAAAATAAAAAATCAGAGACAAATATATGGTGAGTGTAGAAACTATGATGCATGGCCATAGATCAGACCACCCAGCAGCACGTACGTACAGTGGTTCACATTAGCTCTCCCGCTGCCAACTTCAACAGTGAAATGCTGCTTACACTTTACGGCGTCGGTCCCAACACTCCAACGACATCATATATAATAGTGACACTCGCATGGGCCGTTTTTTGCATTGTGAGCCCAAGCACACACAATGTTTCAGGCCCTTTTGCCATTAATACTCTGTGTCACGTAATACGGCGTATTTTCATAGAGCGCTGTCGCTGCTTATATTTACATGATTTGAATATTTCTTCCAAAAACTGCAGAATGAATAATGCAAAGATATTTGACTTGCAAATGGGAGGCAATGATGAAGCCTCACTTTGAATCCCATTAGGAACGTCCTTACGCTGCATTACATAATTTTAATTGCCGGGATGAAACAAAATGAAAATGCTGTCGTGTAAAAGTGCTGAGAGGTCTACGTCCTGGATGCTGCTGGTAGTGAGGAGGCCCGCGCTGATCTGATCCGATCTACTCTGCCTCTGCCTGCCCCTCCTGCATTTACTGCAGAGGGCATCATCCACCCTCTGTGAGACTCTGTATCTCAGCCGGCTCCCATCAGCCCACCCCACCCCTCCGCCCTGATTACCCATCAGTCTCCCAAAGAGTCTTTTTTTTTTTTTTCAGTGCCACATCACACAGCAGCATGTGTATTACCACTCTTGTGTTCCTTTTCCGTCGCTCCCGACCAGGCTTTTATTGCACAGAGCCTTTAAGACAAAGGCCTTTGATACTCGGGGCCCGTTTCTAAATAAATGGGACTACTGGGAGGCACAGCTGTCGGGTTATTTGGATCCTCTCACGGCTTTTGCAGCCTGTTGTTTTGCCGTTAAGGCGCACATAGTTTTATATATTTTATAACTAAAATTTCTGTGCTGGGAGGAAGAAAAAAAAAAGAAGCAACCAGCCCTGAAAGCACTGAAAGTACCTCGAAATAACTTGACTTCTTGTGTTTCATAAGCATGTATGTTCGTGGGTGTGCACATGCACGTATGTCTGTTAGCGTGTGTGCGTGCCTCCGTGTGTGTATGTGTGTGAGGATGTGGGAGGGATATATATAAAGTCTGAAAGCACTGACACGCATCTGGCACCTCGTCATGTGGACGGGGAGGAGGAGGAGGGGAAAAAAAAAAAAGAGTGATTGAGTTACACTTCCCCTCCATGTGCCCCAAACACCAGAAATATGGTTCACATTGTCCAACATTCTCAAAGATCAACTAACAATTCATGGATGGATAAATGTGAATAGTAGTAATTAAATCTGTAATAGTGATAAACATGGCCTTGCAGGAACCGTGGAGCCAGTTATTCCAACAGAGTTAAGTTTCAGCTCCGATAATATCGTCTTTTCACCGCTGAATACATTTAGGCTAATGTGGAAAACATCCTTAATGTTGTAGTTGAATTTAATTTCGGAAATGTTAGGGATGAAATAATAACAATCCCTGAGTCAATTTCATGCCATCAATTTAATCAGCCTCATTATTTTTAATGCATGTGTGTTTGAACTGGAATATGATTTTGGAACATCTTGGTCTTCTTTTTTTTGGAATGATTTATTTCTATATCCCTATATATATAGAGATGTAGTATAAACGTCTAAAATGAATACCTTCTATAGATTTCACTTCCAAATGGTATCCAGGCACTCGGCTCCGGCAGACATTTCTCGGCCTAATCAGGCTTGAATTTGGATTTTCTGCCGTCTGTTATTGTCCCATCAGCGGCAGGAAGAGCCAGATCCCGTACGCCCCCTCCCTCCCCATCCTCTAGTCGTGACTTAAACCCTGACAAGCTCGGCTCATCAAAGACTGTTTGTCCCATCTGACTCCGCTTTGCCTCTGCGCTGTACATCCAGCATCTGTCTCGCAGCTCCCTACAGAATACGGCTCGCACTCGAACCGTGCGGGCTGCTCGTCTGGCGCTGTGTCAGTCAGAGGTGGATCGACCTCGGAGCTTAAAGTCCGCCGTTTGAAGTCCCTGAGATGTGAGGGAGACACCAGAGAAGGCGTTAATGTGCCAGAATACACTGCTCAATCAAAAAAATACCACTTCCCTGCCTCACTGTCCTGGATTAAACCCAGGCAAAAAAAAAATCAACTTTTGATTAAAATTGAACGCTGGAACTTTGACGCCACACTGGCTCTTCTTTTTTTCTTTTTTTTTTTTTGTGGGGGGATTTCGGACCCATCCCGCGTAGCCCGAACAGACTCGATGTTATGTAGTAATGAATCTAGCATGAAGCTGCTCCATCAGCGCGCCTGCTGCTCGCCTGGTGCACAGCTGGATCGTCTCTCTCGGCTCTGGTATTATTCATCTACTGTGTTACACTGGCTTGGAGTCATCGCACAGTAGGAGAAGTCACTAACAGTGAGGAACCACAGTATACCACATTGAGCAGGATGTGCGCTTTATGATTTATGGTAATATTGTGTTTCTGCCGCTCAGTTTCAATTATTTGCTTTCAATAAAAGTCAAACTCAGCTGACACCCTCCGACTAATTTTCCTGTCGAGATATCAAGCGTCAACTACAGTTTTGTTCTCGCTCCCAGTTGGAATGACAAAGAGAGACTGAACCACTAATATGTACACACACACACACACGCTATAATACTGACAGTGAGTGCTAATCATGTACTGTTTCTCTCTTCCCTCCATCATCAACTTCTTTGCATCTCCCTCTCATGCATCCTTATTATTAACACCTCATTAGGGAAGACATAAGGATGTGGAAAAGCACATGAACGTGACCAGAACATGCCTTGCTGTCTGGGTTTATGCACTTTCATAACTATATATTTGATTCATTCATAGAGAAAACTAATAACAACACGAGAGCAACTCTCTCCCATTTTCTCTGCAAACCCATACCCTCATCATTCAAGAGGAAAAGTACAGCCACTTAAGACTCGGGATTAAAGCTACATTTCACAGTGGTGCATTTTTCAAGACACGTAATTATAGCTTTCTAGAGGAGGGCTGTGACCAGGCCCGGGCTGTTTCGGCTGTTTCTAACGGGATGTTTCCATGTTTGGCAGGCCACCAGCCATCCGGCCTGCCAGCGAACCAATCAGCGAGCCCACCAGGCCGGGGGCCGCAGAGCAGCCAGAGATCCAGTCCGTCGGCCCATCGGCCAAAAGCAACCAGGAGAGGAGCGGTCACTCTCTGGACGGAGGCCAGCGGGCAGTCCATTAGCGAGGAGGATGACGACGGGCAAGAAACTTTACTCCTCCTGACCTCATCCACGCAAACTCAGCCGCTCCGATCTGCGCACTGATCCCAGATCACTGCTAAGCCCTTAATGACTGTTTGTCACCGGGCCCGTGACATCACTGTGAACTGCCGGGCTGGGGACGGCACGTTCTGCGGCGTGCGTGCGTGCGTGCGTGCATGTTGCGAACGCAATCCAAGTTTTCCTTACGAGACTTTGCGGCGGCTGCGCCTATGGAGTTTTAATGTATTTAGTTCTCCGGGCGAGGGAAAAGTGAGACGCACGGAGAGAGAGTTTGTCTGATATTTCACTCTGTTCTTGAAATGGCAGTGCGGCATGGAAAGAGACAGAGACGCGGAGGGGGCGGCTGCTCACTGCTTGTGGCAGGAGGGTAGTGGAGGGGAGAGGGGAGGAGGGAGTGAGGAGGGGGGGGGTATAAAGACAATTTCCTCTCTGCTCTTATTGCTCTGACTGTCTGCCGCCTACCGCCTTCATGGAGGTCCCTAATTGACATCACTTGTACTTAAAAATAGGAACAAAAAAGGAACTTCTGCGGGCTGGGAGATGGAGAGGAGAAAATAAAGCAGTAATATGTGATGAAGGCTGCCATTAAAGAGTCCCAATGATAGATCTGAGCGACTGGGGCGTGCGGAGCTGAGAAGTCTTTCTCCGTCTGCCAGGGAACCTTCAGATGTTGACGTGTCACACACCACCTGCTGTCACAGCGTTTGAGCCGTGCATGCGTAAGGGTATATTTGTAGGGTTTTTTTCTCTCTCCCTCTTTCTCTCTCTCTCTCTCTCTATGTGTGTGTGGGTGGCTCTTTGACAGGGTAGGGTGACAGCGCCCGGGGTTGAGGCCAGAAACACGGCAATTCAGTTTTTCCACTTTAGCATGCGAATGTGCGCGCGTATGTTACAGTTTGCCTTTACATAGCTGCAACTAAATATCTCTGCAGTCACCAGGCGCATTTGGCGCCCAGCTCTTTTTTTTGTGCCATTAGCCATGCTATTATTAGTCCTTCACTTTAATTCAGCCATTCCACCAATCATAACCACCCTCAAGCTGCTTTTTTTCCCAGACTCGGTCCCGGAGTGTCCCCGAGGCGCGCTGGTTTTCCCTTCAAACCATCTATCACTCAATCAGGTCCGATCGCGCTATTAATCAAACAATGAGCCCCGCTCCTGGGAGACCAGTTTGAAGGATTGGCTTGGAGGAAACGCAGCGTATCCAGGAGTGGTACCGGACCACGGCTGGGAACAGGAACCCCGTAAAGAGCGTTTTTCTTGGATGGAGATCCTCTGTAGGTGCTAAAGACAATACAGACACTCGGGCTACGCCAACATTCCACTTTACACTTTTCCCTTCCTCTGTGTATTTCATTGGTCTACTTCCCCTCTGCAAACTAGCCGGCTAGTATCAAAATATTTATAGTACATCTGCAAGACATGCTGTTCTCATGTATCCAGGACCGTTTAGCCCCGTGTTCATTATGCGAGGTAAAACTAATACCAGATTTATAAGGGGAGGGGGAGCTTTCTCTCTGTTCTCCCTGTCTGTGTAGTAGGATTGAGGATGATTTATGTGAGGCACGGAGGCACAGGCGCGATAGATAGAGTGACTGGGCGGCGAGAGGCAAACAGGCAGCGGCCCAGACTAGCACTCGCAGGGGGGCTATCGGCTGTCACTCGCCCGTTTCCACCGCTCCTGTTTCCAGACTGGAGGGAGGTAAGACAGGACTGGCAGCAGCCAGAGACGGGGAGAGGGAGAGGAAGGAGCCAGTAGGCAGGGATGTATGTCTGCGTGTGTTTAAATGGAGAGCTAGGGTGGAGGAAAGTCCAGGTGCACCGGGTCCAAATCAATGGTAGGAGGAGGAGGAGGACAAGGATAAAGGGGTAGGGGTCTGTTATGGATGCTCAATTGCACACAGACATAAACATAGACGCTGTCAACCCACGCTTTGAAATGTACCATATACATTTTTTGTCTTGGTGCATTTAAATGTATTAAATATACTATTTGTTTTGCTTGGCCATCTTCAGTGGGTACAGTGAGTTTTACTGCCAGTAAGCGAGCCCCTATCGGAAACCTTAAGATGAATGTCCTGGCACCACTCGTATGCTGCGCTTTGAGGGAAGGGGAGGGGGGGTAATCAAAGTCAAAGCTGTCACTCGGTCAGTCAGTGTGTCCAGCGCTGAGACAACAGCCAATCTGATAAACAGGAAATGAAAACACAGCGCTGGGCAGGAACCGCACGCAGCCACAGCACTGGGCGTGCAGCGAGCAACAGCACTCAACTTCCGAGGGTTTGGATCTCGCTCTCCCTTTCTTTCTCCCGATCTTTTCCTGATCGCAGTCCAGCTCGGAGCCGCTCCAAAACACTGAGCCTGAACTCTGCAACCTGGGGCCCTACATGCTAGATCCAATTCCAAACCATTTAGACGTCAAAACGGTCCCAGGAAGCATGGAATATGAAGATTTTTTTTTGTTTGTTTTTGAGAAGGCCCTACGTGTTGCATCCTCTGCTCGTGAGCTCAAAGAGTTAACAAATCAAGCAGAGTAGTGCACCGCTGATGCAGCACACTCAGAGATGCGCCTTTACTGAAAACCATAGCCTGTAATTAGACTGAGCCTATTAGGCTACTGGTCAGAAATGACTCACAACAAGGTGGGGGAGAGGAGGGGGAGAGAGAGAGGGAAGGGTGGATGGAGTTCACTTTCATAGCTTCCAGCCGGAGATGTCCTCAGACAAAATCAATTCCAGTCATCTTCGGAAAAGAGGGTTCAACGTAACAAGACATCATGAAAGTGGGGGGAAAAAAACACAATTTCACAGAAGATAAATGGCTATTGTCTGATTATGTGACCCATGACCCTGTATTTTCCACACACGCTCGGATCTTGGTCGGTTATTCCAGGACAGGGGCCTTTTTCATGTCGTGTCTGCGCTGCTCCTAGCTGAGACTCGGATGACGCCAGCTTTATAGCGCCTAAATCGAATCCGGAGCAGGGAGACTCATCGGCTGCTGGATCCCACGGGGAACATCTATTACGTTGTGAAACACTGTCCCTCAAACGCAGCCATTTCTGTGGTGTTGCATTATAGCGAAGCTGAGAATTTGAGCGTCACACGCATATAAAAATCCCTCCTCTGGCAGCGAGATTGTTGGGATGTGGTCTCGGGCTGACAATTAAATTGTCCGCTCGGAATATCCTGTCACTCTGGAAGCACGAGATTTATGCTGAATAATTTCGCGAGAACTGATCAGCTTAAAGGTTTCAACTGGATTTTATGGCGCCATAGATCACTCCAATATGTTGTTGCGTCCTTCGGAGACAGAAAACTGTCCCCAGTAGTTGCAGAACTCATTTAGAGACAATTACCGAACATCTAAACGATTCAGCCTTCCCTGTCCGAGGCTTTGTGAAAAAAGCCTCTTCCACCAAACTGGCGCTGCTTTCCTGTAAAACGGGCAAAGTCTTTGACACTCAACAGACCACAAAGCGGTATCATATAGCTCTCTGTAGTATCTGTCGGGTGAAGGAAAGCAGCAAGGAAAACCTTAAAAGTCAAAACACAGGTACACAGGGTTAAAGGCTGTAAACATTAAACCAGTGTTTACATTGCGAGGGATTCTTTTTCATCAGTAATTGGCTCACACTGTGAGCCTGATGATTGGGTAATATTTATGATGGGCCCGTGGGGGCCTGCTTCCCTCTTATGTCTATAAAATCTTTTACCCCTGGCTCAACTGTGGCGCAGACAAGCTCCCATTAGAACCTGATTGTATATGTGCTTTTGACATGCGCCTCTATAGCGTCTTTAATGTGCACGGGCCATGTGCTTTTGTGTGCACAGGCATGTGATGTGGGTGTGTATATACTGTGTGTGTATGTGTGTGTGTGTAGCAGAAAAGGGGCTGGCGCTGAAACTCTGGTTAACCGGACTATAATTTGGAGGCCCAGTGAAGACTCCCAGCAGCCTCTCACTGTTTGTTTACCAGAGAGACCGACTCCACTGTTTCTGCTGCATCTGCAGGGTCCTGCAGGAAAAGGGCGTGTGTATCTGTCTGTCTGGCTGAGCGTGTGTGTATGTAAGTGTGTGTGTGTGTATGCAAGTGTGTAGGTGTAATCATGTGTGTAATGTAGTATTCATGTGAAAGTGACAGTTTGTACAGTAGAATGGGAAAAGATAAAATTGTCCATGGGGCTTGTAAAAACCATTGGGGCTTTAAATTTCCTTAAATTAGCTTTTTTTTCCCTCCCTAAGCAGGCAGTGCTTCCAATTAAACTAAACAACTCTGACATCCTGCTTTCCCCTCTTTCACCTCACGCACCTTTAAGTTACAGTAAATCAAGGCGACAATACACGCACGTCAACCTTTCTCTCCTGACATGGTAGCTTTGTCATAAATAAGAAAACAAAAACAGACCAACTTCACACAAAAAAACACCCTCACATTAAAAAGTGTGTGTCAGCAAAAAAAAAAGGGAAAAAAAAGACTGCTATTTTTGTTTGCGCCGAGCGTAACTCTCCCGGGACTGAGCTGCTCGCTTTCTGTCCCAATTGGGCTTTTTGTTTTTCACAAATCCTCATCCCAAGCAGGAATGAAAAGAAAACAATGCAATTCAAAAGAGCGGAGCTCCCAGCCTGTCATTTAGCTGTAACTTTGAATTCTCTTCGCTCTGCGTGAGCTGTTTTCTTTCACACACACACACGCAGACAGACTCACACACACACGCTCCCTCAAACGCACACACACAAACAGAATTGTTGCAGCATTCTAAAATTCCATCACGAGAGAGGAAGAAAGGAAGAAAGGAGGAGATGAACTTTCAAAATATCACTCTAATAAAATATTCCTGCTCCTCTGGGATCCTCCTTTGCTCATTCAGCATCAGGAGAAGTGAAGAAGTGGAAAAGGCCCGTTATTGGTGTCTGTCCAAAAACAAGAACGAGAGAAAATAGAGAGAGAGGGATAGATGGAGAGAGAGAGAGAGAGAGAGAGAGAGGGGGAGAGAGAGAGACCTATTTCCTTTGGGGAAAAGGCAGGGAAAAAAAAAGAAGAATGAGCAGCAGCAACAGTTGACAGAAAACTTTTAACTGCGACGACAGAGTGAAGTTCAGACGACTGTAAGAGGGCAGCTGTCTGGGTGAGTGACAGCCGAGCGGAGGCTGCTGCAGTCGGCATCAGACGGGACGGATGTATATCCACTTTGATCAGACGCCGCTGCTTGTCGGAGCAGCGTGATTGGATTGAGTATGTGTGTAAACTGGAACAGCTCCGGGATCAACATAACACACACACACACACACACACACACACACACACACACACACACACACACAGACGCCGGCGACAAGCTCTCAAAAAAGATGCACGTCTCAGTCACGGGCTTTGAAACAACCTGAAATGTAACGTCGGGGATTTTGCAGTTTTGTAACATTGCTGCACAAGCAGAAATCAACTCAAAACTTTTCTATTTTTTTGCCTCCCCCCTCTCCTCAGCGACAAAGAGTCGAGAAGACTTCTGGAAATTTGCAGCACTTATATTCCAACCTCCATTTAACATTTATAAGCAGTATGTTAATACTTCATGGCACAGTTATAACACAGTGTACTTTTTCAGGGTTTTTTTAAAGAGCATGTGAAGTCCAATCCCACCGCTATCATCTACACTGTATCAGTTACATAGAGAGTTTATTTCAATCAATTAACTACTTTTTTATTATCTCGCACTCTTGGCTTTCCAATAAAACCATTTCAGAGACTTCCACATCCTCTAATCTTTCCTCTAATCTAGATCTATTTCTCCTTGACAAACCTCGGCAGCGAAGACGAGACCATGATGGTGAGATGTGGGCGAAAGCTCAAGAGAAATCCAGGAAGTGAACCGTCCATTGACTGTTTTTTATCCATGCCAAACCATTTCTGACGTGCAAAATGAATCTCTGAAAACCAGCAAGTCCTCATCTGCAAACCGCTCCACACCCACATGCTAATGATAAACAGTCGAGAGTGGCTTTATTATAGACTGTAATCATACATCGTTAAATATAATTACAGCTATCTTGTCGTCCATTAACTGTTTATATAGAAGGAGGTGACGTTCACACGAGCGTACCAAAGAGTTATGATATGAATACTGAGCGTTAAGTCGCGCTGACTCAAAGCATCCAGTTACATTACACCATGGTAGGTGTTTATTCTGTTCCCCCGCTTCACTCTACATATGTCACAGTGTTTCCATTTAAATTCTTTTGTTCTTAATCCCAATTATTTCCACACTTGTTTTCCGCCACCCCCCCCCCTTGTAGTGTTCCTCCCTCCCACTCTCTCTGGAGGCCACTTCACAAACGAGAGCTTGCTCCATTTGGAGCCTCCTTCCTCTCCCCAGAGACTTGTCAATATCAGCTACACACACCATTCAGAGTTCAAAGCCCTAGCATCCCACTATACACACCTACGCACACTCTCCTGGCCCCTTTTGTGTCTCTGGGGCATATTTAATTTCAGTGTCCGTGCACACACTTACATGTGTGTGTGTGTGTATGTGTGTGTGTGTGTGTGTCACAGGTGGTACAGCGCTGGTGACTCTGATTATTGCGGTGACCAAAGCATCGCCGCCCCGTCAGGTTTGTCATCACCCTTTTCCTGAGAGCGTGGGTGGGAGGGGAAGGATGGAGGGAGGACAGAAGGGGAAAGAGAAGGAGGAAGGAAAGGGAAGAAGGGGAAGGAGGAGGAGGAGGAGGGCAGATGATGGTAAATGGCCACCCCCGCCGAGCCATATGGGAGGTGGTCTGACAGAGCCACTCTTGCATTGCTCTTACTGGACGCACGCAAACCGATCCCTCCCTTTGTACCATCTCCGTCTCGCTTACTCTTAATGTTTCTCTCTCCTCGTCCTGTCATTTTCTCACATTTTATCTCTCCAGGGTGTCTGCAGGAATCCTCAAGACTTTTTAAAGACCGTCTCAAAATGCTTTAAGACCTCATGGCTATTTCAGGCTGTAATCACCCACGCTTCTTTAACTTAGAAAACAGTCGTAGTTTGCGATTAAATTTATAGAGCACAACCGTACAGCAGACCTCAGAACAGCTGGGAAGGAAAAAAACTCCAAAGAATTAATTAAACCACAGGTAAAGTTTATTAAAATATACCTTTGGTCACAACAAGTGACACACTGGCTCTCAGTTATCCACCATACAGTAAAACACGCCAGACTTTCTGCAGTCAAACTAATTGGAACGCGCTTGAATACCAACACAATTTTATACCTCATTAAAATCACAATTAAGACTTTTGAATACTTTTTAAAGGGCATTCATTTTCCCAAAATGGATTTATCAACTTTTAATACCTTTTTTTTAAGACTGTTCTCACCATAAAAGAATAACAAAATCCGAGCCCCTACTCTTACTCTCCCCCCGCCCCCCCCTCAGGAGCTCTCGGAAGACCACCACCATAAAAGGCCGGTGTGGGCGTTGCCGAGTGGGTGGGCACTTTGATTTTCAGGTGTATTTGATCTGTTGTGTTCACACCTCGGTGCTGGCAGGGGGCCCACTGTGTAGGCAGGTAATTTGAGCAAATTAGGAGATGGGGCCTGTGTGTTATTAATGACACCCCATACCCTCCCACCGCACGTCCACCTATTGTTCCCTGTCCCGCACACACCTTTCTTCCCTTCCGCTCAGTCACCCCCCCCCCCCACCCCCGTCCCATCTGCGCCAAACACCCCCCCCCCACTCAGTCCCTCTGATGCACACACTCACACACACACACACGGTGCACATGGGACGGGGGCGGCAAGAGAGAGGGGGGGATTGGTTCCAGGTGCCAGTTTGAGTGAGCGCATTAATCAAGCAGACAGATCTCCCTGTCACAGACACCAGTACACACACACACACACACACACACACACTCTGAGTACTGTACATCCTTACATCAGCGCTACCGCTGCACAGTAGTAACTACAAACACACCAAACTTACAACCATTTAAAAATAGAGGATTTCACCCACAAGTGTGCTTTTTTTTAATGTGTGCTGCTGACTGACATATGATTACAGCTCTGGGGCTTGCATCTAGGTAGAAAGTGCTCAGACTCCCTCGGACGGCTCTTCTGTCCCGCTGCCAAGCTATTGATCACAGTCAGAGCTCAATGTGGACTCTTTGATGCCCCTCCGCTCGTCCCGTTTCACCTCCTCCTTGAAAATTAAGCGAAAGAAAAAAAAACTAACGCGTTAAATAACCACTGTGACTTCTCAAAAAAAACCCCAAAAAATACAGCCAACACTTCCAACCCGTGCTGCTCTTTTCATGACCCACAGGTAAAGTAGGTTTACATATTTGGGAGTTTGGCCCGAGTCAGAGGGGATGCCGCATTCCTCTAAGATTAAACTAACAAGGGGAAAAACCTGGCCTTTTTTCCCCAGCGTGGGGGCAGAACAGGTATGGCCTTGTGTAGGTGCCGCGGCCGCGCTCTCACTCACATCGTTACGGGCTGAAGCCAAACATCCAGGAGGCGTGACACTCCACACACACACACACACCCCACCCACCCCCACCCCTTCCCCCACCCCCCCCCACCCCTTACAGAAACACGCAGCGTGAAAAGCGAAGCCGCCTCGGGCTGTCTCGCAGGGCAGCGAAAGGGGCGAACTCTGGACAATGCTGTTCAGGTTTCCTGTGGTTTGCTGTATCAGCTCCGCTTCAAGCCACCGTCCCGACTTAACTAGCTCAAAAAAAAAAAGTAAAAAAAAAAAGCCTGAATAGTTGGGTTGGAGAGAAAGGAGAGGATGTGAGACAGAAAGAGCGTAGTGAGAGAGGTATATGAATCTGGATTATAATACCGGTGTTCTGTTTCATTGGGGCGAAGCGGTTCCAAGATAGACCAATTTTCAAAGTGTTAGGTAGTTACTTCCTCTCTGAGGGCTTATATCGGATAACGGTAATTCGCCCAGCGTGATGCAATTGAAATGGATGAAGGGCAGCAGGCTCTTGTTAAGTGTGAAAACAGCGCAGCGCTGCATTAAAAGCTTCGTAATGGCATCGAGCTACCTGGTAATTATGGTCCGTTCAGAAATTATAGCGAGGCACAATGTCGAGGAGACGTCCAAAAAACACGCGCCTAACTGGCGAGAATCCAGATTAAACACGACCAAGAGATTAAACGCCGTATAGACTTATGAGTAAGCAAAGTTAATGCACGTAGTTATTAATTAACAGGCTTGATTTCTCTTTTAAGACTATTATTAACAGTAAATGGGTAAACCTGTAGTCGGCACAGGCAGCTGGCAGGCTGATTAATCATAATTAGCCCCCCAGCTTCTGCACTTGAGGATAACAAACACCAATTTGTGAGTATTTACTCCAAACTGTGCCTTTGTTGCCACAGCCTCCGTATCACAGGAGAGACAGACTGCCCTGTCTGCCATGTGTCCGTTACTCCACACAGCTCCTTTTGGGAGGAGGAAGAGGAGCGGACATGAACTCTGTCCTCTCAAGAGCCGCGTCCTCCGTGTCATTTTCACGGATCCGCTGCTCGACTTTGTAATGTTTTTTAATCACTGTGTCCCGTGGTCACGGCTGAAATATGCTCTACGCAAACACCTTTTACAAATGAAGAAAAACACAGACAACTTCCTCTTTTGGCTTTCGCGTCCACGGCGGAGGGACCAGACGTATTTCATGGCATTCAAATGACAGGTTATCGTGTTCCCATGACGCTCTCATTTAGACCTTAATAACTGCCTACAGCCCATTTAGGGCCCATAATCAGCCCACCATTCACTGTTGGTACGTATGAAGAGGGAAAAGCGATTAATCTATCTTTGATTAAACACTGATCACATTAACACTCCGTACCCTCCTGATTACCCTCAGGAATTACATGGACTAATGGGAACCTCCAGCACTAATAAGTCCTAATAACTGGCACCAAGTGCAAAAAACATACACACACACACAGCACCATTTTACTCCATCAATATGACCCTGCTGGGATTAAATAGCATGTTTGCCTCCGAGGTACAATTAAGCATTGCTAAATAGAGTTCCTTTGAGCGCGGAGGTAAGGGAAGAGTCTTCCCTGCACAGTAGCAGCCAGTGAAGCGCTCAGATTTTTTCCCCCTGGCCTTTTCAAATTACCTATTGATGAGTGGGCTTCACGTCTCTCCTCGGCTGAGGTGGGGGGAGAGGAGCAGAGGAGGGGAGGATGTCTGGTTCACTTTTAAGATGTCTCCAAGAAGCAGGCCTGTGGTTAGATCTAAGGCAACACTTATGCAACAGAAGCTGCCTTTCTCAAATACATATACAGTTTCCCTGCAAATTATCTGAGATTTTCTTTGGGGAAAGTTTTCCGCCCCGAGTCCTCAGATATTTACCCACATCGCCCCGCTTTCCTTTTGATCGTGTTGATTTGGGTCCGTCTGTGTAAGCACTTTTTTTTTCCCCTCCCTCCGTTTCTATACTGTCGCTGCGCAACTTTACTGAACGATAATTGCTCCCATGACTTAATTGTCTATATGTAATTAAGTTTGTAATAGAGAAAATAGGCATTTAAATGTTCCCCAGAGAGGCTTGGTGGTTGAGTGGGTGCCACACATGTTGAAGATTACTCTGCCCTCCCTCCCCATCTGATCTGCCAGTCTGAGGAGTTATAAAAAATGTATTTGAGGCAATTAAAGGAAAATTGCTTGATGTAAATGCCAAGACAAATTTTAATGAGCCCCCTTTTCTCAATTTGGAATATTTGCCCACTCCCTCAAGTCGGCTCGTTTTATCGCTGGGAACTTAGGCTCAGTCTTAAATTAAAAATGTCCTTTAAATGCAAATGGACAGGCAGGATGGAGTAATGTGGCAGTCTAACTAACAAAACAACATTTTGTAACATGTGTTCTCAGCAAACTGGGCTGACGCCGGGCTGAGCGGTCCAAGAGAAACGTGGGTGCAGCTCAAAATTGAAGAAAATGCGTAAAATCAACAAAAGGCAGAGGACTTAGTCATATTGTGTTTTTGTCCACCAAATGAATTAACTGGAAATAAATATATGGAATAAAATCTGCGATCCACGGGGTGACTTACATATCACATTTCACCTATTTTAATCAGTTTAATGAGCACTCAACGTCAAACTCGGTCACAGTCAAACTCAGGCTCTCTTTCAGCGTGCACCCAAACAGAAAAATGTTTAAGACGCTGTTGTCAGTCCTGCTCGAGCGCAGCACTCCACCTCTATTTATTTTAAATCATAAATACAACACAAAACGCTGGTGGTCTTGCAAAATCACATTGCGCTGTCAAGGGGACTTTCTGTGGTTGCACTGACAGATTTACAACCCAGATGTTCATAAACAGGGGGAGAGACATCAATGAGCCGCAGCACCGAGTCGCCCAGCAGCACTTACTGCACCAGAAATCGATCACTGATCGTCTTCCCCTGCCAGTCTCTCCACCTGAACATCTGTGCACATCTGCTCTCCTCTCCTCTCTCTGCTGCATGCTTTCAATTTCCAGCAGCAGAAGCAGCAGCGGGCGGGCGAGCAGGCGGGCGGGCTCCTCTCCTCGCCTCGCTCTCCCGCACTCCCGACCCCAGAGACAAGGCGTGGGGTCAGGGGGTTAACGTGGTAATAGGTGGTGGTGATTGGTAGAGGAGCGCTCACTCTCTCCCCCCGGCTTTCAGAGCGTATTAAGGAGCCACCCCTGCTTCTGTGCGGAGCTCGAGCCCAGAACAGCTGTGTGTCTGACCACGGAGCGACTCCTTAAAAACATCTTTTAAACATTTGATTTGGACAGGGAAGCGGAGGCTATGGACCGGAGCGGAGGGAGTGAGAGAGAGAGAGAGAGAGAGAGAGAGAGACAGAGAGAGGGAAGGTGGAGGTGGGAGGTTTTGGTGGGGGATGATGGGGGTGGGGGTATTAAACTGAGACTGTCTATTTCTTGTGTCGCACAGGAATGAAAATGTTTGTTTAAATTTGAAAATTCATCTGGGAAGGCTGAAACATCATTTATTTTGTTGATTAAATTAGATTGTGTAAAGTAGCTGTCATAATAGAAGACAGCAAAGCCCAAACACAGGCTGCGAATTGGAGCGAGCACGCCGGCCTTCACAGGTCGTTGAAAATCATAAAGTTGACGCAGCTACTGTTCGCAGGTCTTGAACTTTTGCGGTCATAGTTCCTGTGCATCCACCCCCTTTCACCAACCCCTCCACCCACCTCTCCTGGCATCCAAGCAGGATGCTGAACATTATGATGAATGTGAGGAGTAATCCGTGCAATTCTTTGAAAAGATAAATATGTTTTTTTTTTGCTTTTTTTTCCACATCAGGGGGCTGTTGCAGAGAAAAATAAAGACTGCATTAAGTTCAAATGAATTACTTAAATTAGCCATTCATAATATGGAAGTCAACATGGATCAGCTACTTGTTGTAAGTGGATTTATGTGTCGGATAAAAGCTCCCTGGAGGCTGCAGAAATCCACACTGATTAATTAATGACAGCAGCAGGACCAAACAATTTCAGGAAGCGATTACAGCCCTTTCTTGGCAAACTAATCAATACTTTTTCCCCTGCGCACCACAGAGGCACCCAACACACACAATCCAGTAATCCCCACATCTTGTTCCAATGCTCCACTGTAAACTCCCCTGTGCAGCGTCTGTTTACGTTTGTCAAAAATATCACCCATGCTTTTGTTTTTGGTTCCGCAATGGCATCGCTTTGTAAATCTGAGGGTATGCTGCACAAACATGTCATCTCCCTCTTTCAGAAATATTTATAAACATCACGTAGAGTAAATACTGGAATCACTAAATGCAGAAAAGAGTTTTTTTTTTTCTTTTTGTATTTGTGAACCGCAAAAAAAAAAGCCTTGATGATAGTCAAGGGGTCTTTCATCCATTGCAAAAAAAACAAAAAAACAACAAAAAAAAGCTTGGACCTTGATAGCAGGGGTCCTCGATGACCTCTGCTGATCCCCTCTTCTCATCTCGACTTCCAGTCGTTTCATCGGATCCAAGGACGTTACCCCGTTCGCCCCAAACCCTCCTTTAAATTCCCTCCATCCAAAACCTCAACACCTGACCCCGAGTCCTCGGTGTGACCCGCGGCCCCTAACCCAACCCCAGACCCAACAGCCAAGAGCGGCCAAGCGGTACTCACCCCAGAAGAAGTTCTGTTGACATGGTGTCACTGTGCTGAAAAGGCTGTTAGATGCCATAGCTGCCTCTGGTTGCAGCAAGCCCCACTTTTGTTCCTCTGTGGTTTCCGTGACCCTTGACACGTCCTAAACCAAGAGCACGCAGCGTGTCATGAAGGAGAAAAAATGGAAAAGCCATCCACAAGACATGCTTCTATGTATCAACTATTTGGATGACCACAAGTAACAACCAGGTCTGGTTTTATAGAGAAAAAAAATTGCAGAGGCAAATATCGCCTTTGCGGATAGATCAGATGGTGTCGGACTTGCTTGCTTGGCGAGTGTGGTTGGAACGTACTTACTCGCTTAGCGCCGTCCTTGTGACTGGTGCTGGCCCGCGACGATTAACCATTTACACTCCGGGTCGCCCTCAAACACCAAACCCGAGCCGCACGTCTGTGGTTCTGTGGTTGTTTGGGAGGCGAGCAGAGCCCTCACACAACCCAAAAGGCACCAGCTTTAAAACTCGTCTCTTTCCTGCCCTCCATGTGCCGTCACTGGAGAGCCTGGGTCACATGCCCTCTGACGTCATCACAGCACAGCAGTCGAGTGGGACAGCCTACCGTTGTGGCTTTCTTCCCTCTCCTCTCCTCTCCTCTCTCCTCTCTCCTCTCTCCTCTCCTCTCCCCGGAACTTTTTTCCTCCCTCTCTCCCCTCCTTCCCTGTCTCCAGCGCGTGGCTCGGCAGTGCTTTCCCGGCTCTCTGGGGGATCGGGGTCTGACGCTCCCATGAGTCAGGAAGCTTCAGAGGGGGCAGCTTGTTCAACCGCCCATGCCTCCTCCAGGCATATGGGGAACAGCGCTCTCTCTCCCTTGCTTGGTTGTCCCCTCCACTCTTTCATCCCCCTCCTCCCTCTCTCTCTCCCTCTCTCTCTCTCTCTCTCTCTGACTCTGCTGCTCCTTCCCTCAGCTCCTCTCGCAGGCTGCCGTGCCTCTGAGCAGGGAGAGCTGGGCTTTGGTAAGATTTGAGGGTGTGAGTGAGGAGCGAAAGGCTGGCTGGCTCTGTGAGACTGGGTGTGTATATCTATGTGTGTGTGTGTGTGTCTGTAAGCTTGGAGACATAGAGAGAGAGAGAGACAGGGAGGCTGGATGAGTGTGTGTGTGTGAGAAAGCGGAGGTGGTGTGAAACTGCTTATTTACAGAGGAGTGTGCCTGAAGAGCTCGTCCAGTGTCACTTTTGCTGAAACTTGTGCCCTCTCCAAGCTTTTTTTTTTTTCTCTCTCTCCCCCCTTATTTCCCTACAGCTTCACACTCCTCGGGTCGCCTTGTCACAGACGGCACTCACGTTACTGTGTCACGACTGACCACTGTGTGCATGTGAGCATACGAGCCCGTGCCGGGCTTTAATTGGCTGCCACAGAAGCGTCAGACGGGGGCGATTCCTGTAAGAGGCCGTAAATCATGATCGCTTGTCTTCCCTGTGAAAGAGATGCCTTCTCACGGTCTCCCACACACACACACACACACACACAGACACACACACACACCCACTCTCACACAACAAGAGGCCTGCCAACATGCTGCGCAGGGCAGACACCTCACGACAATCAGCGGTGAATCATCACACCTAACACACACACACGTAGCACACACCCTGACGTGTCCTTCAGCACTGTCACGGCTGGTCTTTGATCAGGTGTTTGTTTCAACAGATCAAAAACACAGACGGCGTGTTAGCCGAGAGGTGCAGGAATGTGAGGAATGAAGCCTTGAGTTCAGTCAGGTTCAGAAGTGTCGGAGTATCGCTTGTTGTCTTGTCACTGGCCAGTGCACGAGTATGACTACGCACAACGTAGAAGAACGAGCCCCTCGGGCTGTTTTTCTTATGATCTGTTATTTCCAGTGGAAACTCCCTTCTAATCAGTCATTTGCATAAATTTATCGATGTTGCCTAATAGAAGGAGCCTGGGATTTAACCGGGGGCGTTCCCTTAACTTACGAAACTGATTCTCTTTTCTATGCGGGTTTTATGAGCTTTCAGATCACATTTTCAGATGCTGGGACCGTCACTAAAGTGCCGGGAAGAAGAACTGCCAAAATGTCCCCCAACGATTGCCATTGGATCTACTTTAGATCTGCAATGAAAACGGTTGTTTTATGGATGATTTTCATGCAACAGCAGAAACTTTTAAAGAAATCTCAGACATATCTCAAAACTTGGTCAAATAAAGCTAAAACACATTCCAAGGCTTGATATCACAAGATGTGATTGAATAATGTTCATCTCTAAAACAACACTCGATCATTTTTCTTCATCTGATACAATAAGTAAAGTACTCATAATGGGATAATGATGAACAAGTCAAAGAAGTGAGCAATGTGTTTAAATAGCTATCTAGTGTATAAACCAGTTATGTTTTCAAACAAGATAGAAACTCATAATATTTGCACATACTTGTGGGAAATCTGAGCAAAAATAATTTGAAATAAAAAGTTTGTTTCAAATAAAAGAAAATTGAGAAGAGCTACGAATCTATCTGAATGTCAAAACTGAGATCTCCCTGTTTTCCAACGCCGTCTTAATCCCCATTCATTTAAAATCTAATGACCCGAATATAGCATTTGAAGAAAAAAAAAGGGTGAATAAAAATATCCCGCTGCCCCTCCCCTCCCCGAATTCCACTGCACAACAGCATTTCCACAAGTCTTTGCCACCTACCTTATTTTTGTGCAGCGAAACATTTTCCTTGGCTGCGTGCTCTGTAAATATTTGCTGTCTAAAACAAGAAAATGCCTCTTGACTTTGCAGCACATGTTACAGAATCCTTAGGGAAGGGCCATTCACATGCTGCAGAACGAGCAGCACGCAGCCTCGCGCGCATATAATCGATCACGTCCCCCGCGCAGTTTACCTCAAAAGCTAAACACGCTCGCAAGTGCTCAGACTGTAGTCTCCCTTAATAATTGTTAGAATATATGTCTTGGATCGACGGCGCAAGGGCAGAGACAGGCTGTCGTTTAGTTTGGTACTTGATACTAAAGTCTCTCAAGAATAACATTTAAGGTCATGTATAAACATTTTTAAGGTTATTGCGAACGGATGCCTTGCTGTCAGAAGCATTAAACTCCGGGACAGAGTGCAGCAGCCCCGGCGAGTTCCACTCAGCCACAGTAAATTACACGCAGTTTGATGGGAATATAATTTGCACATCGTGATTGAATCTAAAAGACTCGATTTGAAGAGAGAGAGAGAGAGAAAAAAAAAAACGAAGAAGAAAAAACATGAACGTCAAACCCGACTCGCATGGCAGGAAACGTAACTTCTTGGGTGGCAGCGCATGTGATAAACAACCTTGATGGTGAAAATGTGAACGGCGATGCTGCTGCAGTGTCAGATATCGCTGCGTGACTTGTGCGAGCCGAAGCTGTAAGGCACGGGCGATGTTTTCCCCAGATACAGTAACAAAGTTTAGTTTAAGTTGGCCAAATATTGTCTTTAACTTGCCCAACTTTTGGTCAGGTCAGCAGTTCAGCCACCTTAAGGAAAACCACAACAAAGCGTTTTCCATTTCTGAGACTTCGACCACGACCTCTGCTCTTGTCTATACACAAGAACATGGAGATTAAACACAGCTCCGCTCCTATCTAATCCACCCGACGCGCAAATTAAAGACTTTAAGATTTTGTTTTTTTTTTTTGATGGGGTGGGGGCCAGGGTGGGCATCTGGGATGTAGATCAATTGAAAAAAAAAAGTAATGATTTCTTTTTCCTATCTGAAAAGATTCTATTGTCAGAGAAGCCAAGGATTCGTGTTCAGCAAAGGTAATGGATTTAACATGTAAAATCATGCTGTGTAGGCATATAAGCAGTGGAGTGGACTCCTACACTGTACAACGTCCTATGAAAGAAAAAAAAAAAACGGAGAGAGGTGGTGCCAGCTTGGAGGGCCTTCATTCTGCTGCACAGACAATTTTGTAATATATGTTCTCCTTGCTGTCGAACAAAAAAAGACTTTAATGCGAAGGTAATAATGTTAAAGGCTGGAATATGATGTGGAATATAATATTTCATTCATTCCAGGCTCTCCGCTGGTGGCCATATAGTACACTTGCTATACTTGTGTGTGTGTGTGTGTGTGTATGTGTGTGTGGAGCTGAAGAGCCTGGCCATACTCTGAGCTCTGGCCAAGGTCTGCCCTGAGGACTGTGGTCGATGGCCCACCCTGCCAGACACTTTCTCTCTCCTACCACTCAGGACCACACACCTTCAAATGGACTCACTTTGTTATCACAAGCTCTCAGGGAAACATAATAGAGGTATCATGTGCTGGAGCATGCTTAAAATTACACATGCTAAGAACACAGTTTGTGTGCATGTGTGTGTGTGTAGGTAAGACAGCGCTGTCGGAACAGCAGAACGTTTACTCTCTTTGTCACAGCACACGAACTCGGCCGCCGACTCTGTTTTTGCAGAAAATTATTTCTTGCTACGGCGTATTCCTGGAAAAATATTGGAGGATAATGATACCTATGATGAGTTAAAATTAACTCAGACCGAGGGCTGTGAGGCTGTCTGTATTCGTCTCTCTGCGAAAAGCTAAAAATGACGTGACATAATTAGCCCAGAGCAGACATGACACGCGCCGAGGTATTACAGTATTAGAAAAGGGACGGCTTATTAATAGCCCTTTTTGGCCCGTGTTGTGTACTCTCTCCGGCGGGGGCATCGGGACGGCCCGGGCCGGGCAAACAGGCAGGTACAGTGATTCACTTTAACAGGCGACATCTGTAAAACACCGAGGCAGTTTACACTGCGGCCGGGCCCGAATTAACATGCTTTCATTGGAAACAAACACCACTTGCAATCAGCTTCTGTTGGCGGCCGAGCCGCCGGTGTGAATGTAAATATCTCCTTACAGCGCTGCTGAGGCGGGACGGTGACCCGCAGCCGGAGGATGAAGCGAAAAGTCATGGAGGAGGAGGTCGAGAGGGAAGGAGGGAGGAAGAGGAGGGAGGAGGGGGGGGGGGATTCACTTCAATGCCGTCCAAAACCCATGGAAGGGCAGAAACTTAATATAAGCCGCCGCGCCGCCAAGAGGATGTTGATGTTCTATGTGAATTGTTTGGTAAAGTACGGTATGGTATAATCCTAATGAAAAGTAGATATTTTTCTTCTGGAGTCCAGCGGTGGTATCTACATCTTCCAGTGACTTTAGGGCCCTTTCTTGTGGTGTCTGGACAGCTGTTTTTGGAGTCACAGCTTTGAGGGAAAATAAAGTCGGCCTTTAAGTAATAAGGGGAAATGTTTAATATCGAATGGCGCATGCACAACCTAAACACACATTAAAAATAGCTCTTGCAGTTGTGATGGCGAAAAAAAAAAGAAATTGCAGAAAAAAATGAAAAGGAGAGGGGGGGGGTGCAGATCATTGGTGGAGGCAGTGATGAGGAGGCTGTGGCTGACCACTGCGAGACTGAGCCATTTCTTTTTTCGTTTTTTTTTTTTTTTCCTCCATTCCTCATTTTAATCAAGGGCCCGGTCCAGGATAAACAGTGCCTACCTACACTGCAGTTCAAACAGCGAGGCCCGCTGAGACCCAAGCGATGATTTCTAAATGTTCACTGACAAGTTGGTTTAATTTGTGTGCTAAGTAGATGGAGGTGGACTTATATATATCTTTCTTGCTCGGCATGCACCCCGCTCTCCCGCTATTTCTCCACCTCTTGTGAGACTTTATGGCACTTCTCTGCATGAAAAGCACGCCGGTCCTCCAAAGAGAGAGTCCCTGCTGTCTGGTTTATATATGCCATGCTGTGTTAAAGGTGAGGACAGCTCCGGCCGCTGAGACCTGAGCCCGGGCTTCCAGCTCCCTCCTTCATGCAGGAGACGGGCCGAGCACGGCCGACTGAGAAGCCTGAGATGCTCCCGATTCCTGAGTCCTGCTCGAGTGCTGCCGGGCTGCGATGGTACAGTTGCGGCCACTGTAAAACCCTGTCATTGTGTGGTCACTTGTCAACAGCTGAGGAGAGGTTTTACAACAGCTGCCGAGAGGCCGAGGTCAACGGAGTTCAAGTAGCTGAACTGCTAAGTCAGCATTATAATTACATCGCGTCGATGATACAACTCCACTACGAGGTCACATGACGCCCTCCCGCCCCCCCTCGGGGTCACATGATGCCGTCACTCCGGGCAAATGTCAGCGACAGAAACGAGCGTGTGTCACGCAGGCGGCGGGTGTGAGGAGGAGTGAGTTAACTCTGCGCTGGCCGTGACTCAGACGTGGGGGTCAGGACAGCTGACGGCCCGACCTGAATGAGCTTATACATGAGCTGCCCGCTCCGTGCCTCACAGCCTGGGTTCTGCTCGCCGCGGAGAACAAAGTATGCCTGATAAAGGCAGACAGCTTGCAAGAGAAACAAGCCATTATGAGGAGGAGTTCGGCACTGTGTCACTGACAATGGGGCAAACAAAAGAGCCTGTTGTCTCTCTCCAGTCGGTGGGGTTATTATTTCTTTTTTTTTTCTTTTTTTTTCTGTGGTGCTTTTGTGATGGATAATTGCCCTCCTCACATGATTTCATAATGCTGTGACTCGTCTTTCAGGCCCTGTGTAACACAATAACAAGATAAAAAAAAAGAAAGAAAGGAGGGGGTTCTAAATCTGAATTTTTGACATTGTTTAGAAGTGGCCGCTTTTCTTCGCTGCGGTGTATAATTTTAGAAAGATGTATGAGCAGGACACTGACTTGAACCAGTCAAAATACAGCCTGGAGCACAGGCAGGCAGCCCTGATCCCTGGGTTCACAGGCTGTATTGTCTTAGAGGAATGTCTTAGAGGTATCAAAGAGAAATATCTGATTATCAGATTCAATTCAGATGGGAATACTCTCTAGTCAATCCAGATCTACACGAAAACAAAACTGGAAGTTAACCATGATGTCTAGCGTTGTACAGCTATATTACATTTGACGTTTATATCCATTTTCAAGGCTAAATCGCAGTACAATAAAGCTGTTTGGTATAAAGATTTATAAACCGATGTTTATCACCTGAATCTCTTTTTACGATTGGCTGTTTGGATGTTGCTGACAGCAGTGCAGCTCGGTCTGCGAGACGGAGCATAAACGAGTCTGCGCCGCTGCCCCAAAGACCCGGTTAAACTGTAAAAATTGTTCTCAACACCAAAGCCGTCTGCACATGAAGCGTACGTGCACAGGAGTAACCCCTGGGCATTGTCTATTAGATGCTGGGTAGGTATGCAATAATTCTTCTGAGTCAGCAGAGATCAATCTGGGACAAGCCAGGCGAGGAATGTATTTACTCCTCCTAGGAAAAAAAACAAAAAAAAAGCCCCACTTAACTTCAAACAAGGAGCACAAATCACACTATACTGAATGCTGGAATTTGACTAATCCAGCTGCATATTGACGCACAGGAATGCATATATTACAGTATAGGCGGGTAGGAGAGCGCTTGTAAACACATTCTTCAAAAAGAAGCTGCGTTCCAGCGTGCGCCGTTAAAACACGCATGCAGATTAAATATGCTTGTAAAAAAACACGGAGGCTTACTGTGCAACCGGGAGTCGTTTTAAAGCGAAAGCAGGGAGCTCAGACGGGGCAGAGGGGCAGAGGTGGGTGTTTCACGCATGCCGGTGCAAAACGTGACACAAGAGAAACTCTGAGTTTACACCTGAAATAAATTTCACAAAGTGTGGTCTGCGATGGTTTCCTCATTGTCAGCGTTCATAGGCCGCTTTCCAACGGATGTCATGGCGTCATCACACTCGTGTCCAGGGCTGAAACGTAGTAGGTAAATGATGAAATTAAATGTTATTGAGGTAATATAACAGGTTTGGCAGTAAGATGACGTGTTTTGGAGCATGAACACTGAGTAATAAGTATTAATTTAATATGGTAGTCGGTGGAAATCAAGAGTTTTACTTTACCTTGTGCACAGCTGGATTCTTAAGCTGCAAATATCTCATAAGATTGCCACATTTTACAAATAAAATAAAAGTGCATAAACTAAACTGTACTCATAAATGAAGAGAAAAAATGTAAGGAAGCAGATTTAAACTCATGTGAAATACCTAAAATGGCAGTTTGAGGTTGAGTGAAAAATGTTTTTATTACTGTCTTATCTTTGCACTGCACTGTATACTCCCACTGAATCTAATGGCTAAACGATCTTATAAAGAACACTAATAATTAAATGGTATAGATTCATAATAATGCACCAGCAAAGGTACAGCATGTCCTTGTGTGTTTTTTCATGTACTCAGCACACATTCAAAACATCTTAAGGTGTCCTATCGAGTTTAATTTTCTCAAATATTCCTTAAATTAAGAACAGAATACGGTGCTGCTCACATCTTTTATGTGGTAAACTGGACTCGTTTTGTGCACTGAAGTGTACTCTGTGGCAGCAACACATTTAAATGCAGCAGGAAAAAATCCTTCATGAATCCTAAATCAGCTAAAAAGACCACATGCAGTTGCTGAGGACTGGAACAGTCCAGCCTCCCAGCAGCAGTAGCAGCAGCAGCAGAGTAGTAGTAGTCACAGACATAATAATGAACAGAATTAGATACTTTGGTGCCTGTTTTTATCCAAACAGTTCAGAGCTGAGTCCAAAAATGAAAGGAGTACAGCTGCAGTAAAAAAAAAAAAACGAGGTCTCCCTTTGAACAGTAACACTCGCATATTGTTGCCTCTCCAACCCTATTTTACAGATGGTGGTTTCGGGATGTGTATTTGTGAATTACAATGACTCCTTTTTTTACTCTCAAAACATTCCAGCAGCCTGCAAGATGAAATGCTGGAATTTGAGGCATGATGCTAATTTGAAGACAGAATAAATCTATAAATCTGACTTAGTCTCTTGCCCGGGGATATACAGCCATGATAATTACAGGTTGACTTTGCAGACACGCAGACATCTCTCATCTGTATTGCTAATAGTATAACCAGCAGGCTGCTACGTGCTTACTCAATGTCTAGCAGCAGGGGTGAGCAGAGGTAAGCTGTAACAATGATATCATTATAGAGCAGAAATCGCTTGGCACAAATTGCACGCTGCTCTGACAGAGATTTACTGCAGCTTAAAAAGAATTATCTGTTTGTTGTCAGTTTGTAAGATTGTCCATTAATTAACGTCCATGAATGATTCCGACCGAGATCGCCAATGGCGAGAAGCAACAAAAAAAAAAAAAAGAAATCATTTGCAGAAATACAAAGCCAGATGTTTAGTCTGTGCCATGGCATAAACTGGCAGCCAGGATTAAAGCGCATGCAGGAACGCACTGCCGACGCGTTCACGGTGCCTCGCAAACAAACCAAACAAACAGGCATCGCCCTCGTCTGGCGGCGTGACTATCTGAGGACGATCTAACACGAAGCATAACGGATGATCTGGGAGGACAGTGCTGCATCTGGTTGTAGTTAAATCCTTGTTTTTGCTGTGTCCTTCAGACTTGGTGCCATAGGCCCGACTGCTCAAGCAAGGCGAGTTCACATGGACACAAAACTAACATGTGGTGCCTGGAAGACTCCCCACAGAGGTCAGCCCCGGGACTCACCGGCCCAGGAGACAATGGATCAGGACGTAGCGGATTGGATCTCTGGTGCAGACCATAGATAGAGAAGCTCGAGACATTAAATAGACCATTGGCCACGTGGGGAGCTTTGCTGAGTCCTGATTCCAGAGACGAAGCAAAATTGTAGGGCCCTTGCTTAGATTTGAATCTACGCTGTTAGAAAATGTTTCCTTTTCCTGTTTCTCATTTCACTCCTTCGCATAGTTTTCTCGTCTCATTGGGTGGGCTGGACGGGATCCACGCTGGAGACCAATCAGAACAGGTGAGTCTCCCGTCCCGAACCAATCACGCCGGCCTTGTTCTCCGAGACGTGACGAATTTCTTTGGGCAGTGCTAACATGCCCTCTCCTCTGACATCGGTTCCCACCCTGGCTTGGTTTGCCTGTCTGCCTCTTACCTCTGCATTCGTAGGAGTTCATCAGAGGCAGTCATATTGTTTTTGCATGGTCAGACTTTTCCGGGTATTTTTGCGGCCTCCTGTTTGCACACCTGGCGGAATTGTGAAAGTTTGTCTTGGGTCATGTGTGTTTACCCACCCCAGGCCCCAGAGGTGACCCCATCACGCCATCGACAGGGAGGCCAGCACTTGTGTGTGGCGATTTCCAAAGTGGCCAGGCTTGGAGAAGGGCCACACTGCCTGTGCTGCCTTTCAGCAATCTGGCCCCGCTCTGGCTGCGCTCAGACGCGAGGGGAGGGGGTCGAGGGGGGACTTATTGGCAGGACCCTGCAATGTTTTCAGAAGCACAGACTTCTGGCAGCATCGCTCAATAAGATGGAGAAAAATGCCTGCTGCTAATGAAAGCCAGCAGTGTCTCGCGAATTGGACTACAACCCGAAAGGCATTATGTAACTGAGATACCGTAAACATTTCAAAATTGTCTCTCAACAAATTATCAGTGTTTATTTTTTCCACATTATATCTGATATTTTTGAAACAGTTTGTAATTGAAGGAACTGCCCCGAATATAGACTGACTTTCTTTTGAAACCAAGGACATTTTGCCTGCAATTATTTTTCTATTTCATTATCAAATGGACCAGCAAACTTCAAGGGGGCAAGTGCCGGGCATAGTTTTTGGACGTGGAGATGTTATTTGTAGGGATCTAATTTGTATCAATAAATAATCAAAATACAAAGGTCGACTTTGTGGTTATAGGTCAGTGCTGGATGTTTTAGTTAGGATGTGCAATTTGAATTCAATCACTGTGACAACATCGAGATCCTGCCTTATCAGAGATGTGCAAACGCTGCGTTTGGTGAATGCTCCTCTTTCATTCATGTTTTGATAGTGGTGTTTTTTGGCCCGCGCTCAGTGCTGCACCTACAGTATGTATTAGTCAAATATTTATCTTGTTCAGAAATACGTGGCTATATCGAGATGGAAATAGGGTAAGATGATTTAATGGGCACACCAGAGGGCCTACTTAGGTGCCAAAGTTTTTGCAATTTTGGTGGTCTTCTCTCAGAGATCAGACACCTAAAGGGTCGTTTGGGAGACCACGGGATGCCACGCCGTGATTCAAGGCCCACTGAGGAGACATGAA
The DNA here is from genome assembly GCA_029224185.1 of Karalla daura. NCBI lineage: Eukaryota > Metazoa > Chordata > Actinopteri > Chaetodontiformes > Leiognathidae > Karalla > Karalla daura. The sequence continues at coordinate 14,089,708 of CM055206.1, read as the reverse complement.
AGTGTGCAGAAGATGGAAGGGTCTGGATGGCAATTACTGATCATCAAGGCACATTTCAAAGGGTGACTAAATTGTTGAGTCTCACATGTGATAGATTTACAGCCTTTCCCCTCCGTGTCTTCCCTGAAGTCTCGGTGTGGGAGAAACAGCATTTTTTTATGTCTGCACAGACATCATTGCACAATAAACTATAAGTTCTTCTTCACTGGAGGAGATATTTTTAAGTTTATGAAGCTGATCAAAACGTACATTTGAAAAAGCAGAGGCATACCAGCCCCTCCAACTTACATATTTGCTGTGCTGTTTACCAACTGCTGCTCAGGCAAAGTACAGTGTAACCATTTGATCCCGCTGAAATAACAGAAATGAGACTTTGAAGACAAAATCTGTCTCGGTCTGTATTTGGAATTCCAAATCTTCCTCTCTGTGACTTTTATGCTGCAGACCAGCATAGAAAATGTGATTTTCCAGTATATTTAATGAACCAACTTTCTCTCAAAATAGATTGAAGGAACACTTCATCCTTAAAACTGTTTCCTCTGGAAGATTCCTTGCTCTGTTTGAGAGCAGCAAACGCACAGGTTGCGCTTCATATATCGCTGCAAATGTCAATTGTGATAAACCGAGAAATAACATTTGTCTTGTTGTATTTTTGCCTGTGTCAAGAAATCTGATGAAGTGCCTTTTGTTTTGTCCTTTAGATAACCTGCCACATGAATAGAAACTTCCAGATGGCACAAGAAAAGTTATAGTATAAGGAGAATGAATCAATACACCACAGTCCTGGTTTTTCACTTAAAGTTGTGGTAACACTTCATGTCCAACAATCTGGTTTAAAAGCATTGTAAGTACTTGTAAATTCCCTTCTAGTTTATATGAAGTTATTCTGCCAGCGAAAGTAGCACTAATCTTGGTAATCCAGCCATCCATCAGCTTACCCACTCAATGGTGCCCGTTTCCAGCACACACACAGTGAAGGTCGGGGGATACACCTAGGCCACCTAGTACACACACCATTCAGTCACACACTTACACCTCGGGCCAGTTTAAAGTCTCCAATCGACCTAAACATGCATGTTTTTGGACTATGTGAGGAAAAAGTACAGGGCCTGGAGAAAACCATGCACACACTTGAAGAAGATTCAGAAAGGCCTCGGTCCAAACCAAGGGCCCTCCTGCTATGAGGTAATAGCGCTATTTGCTGACGAGGCTGAACAGCGATGTAAAGGAAACCAGCACATTACACTACGTATGTATCGATAAATAGTTCTAGACTGTGGGGTGGGCAATGTCAATTTTAATATTGATTTAAGCTCAACATCTACACCTATCTATCTATCTATCTATCTATCTATCTATCTATCTATCTATCTATCTATCTATCTATCTATCTATCTATCTATCTATCTATCTGTCTGTCTGTCTGTCTGTCTGTCTGTCTGTCTGTCTGTCTGTCTGTCTGTCTGTCTGTCTGTCTGTCTGTCTGTCTGTCTGTCTGTCTGTCTGTCTGTCTGTCTATCTATCTATCTATCTATCTATCTATCTATCTATCTATCTATCTATCTATCTATCTATCTATCTATCTATCTATCTCTCTACGCATCCATAAATCTATAAGACTTCCCCACTGCAAAAACATGCAATAACTGCTATAGTTTATGACTAATGCAAGTGTACAGATACTCAAGTGTGATGTAGCTTACTGTATGTTCAGGAACTGCTTAGCTCCACGATTTAGTAAACGCAACAATTGACCGTAGATGATAAAATCTGAACATGGAAAGCCCACAAACATCCATCCTGCTGGTGATTTTATGGAGACAATTGGGCACAGCATTCTCTGAGAGACGTGATATTTCATGCTTTTAATCAGTGCAGTTGCGTCTCTGAATTTACATACATATGGAGTGACAGCACGGACCTGCTGTTGATTTTCTGGGATTGCTTGGTTTGGAAGGACAAAACGTGAAAAGTCACTTCAAAAGAGATACTGTTACCGTGTGTTATAATGTGGTATTTTATTCCCTTTAATACTTCCACTTCTACCGTGTCTAGGCTTGGTCAAGAAAAGAACCTACGTAGCATTTTGATAATCCTCTGTGAATGTTCCAAAGGTTTCATAACATGGAGAAACTTGGGTGGCCGTGATAAATGTCATTTGACATTTAGAACTGCTTGCATTCATAATAGTCATTACATCAATGTTCCCTAATGGTGGTTCTTATTTTAATGGGCAGGATTGTATGAAAGGCCGTGACGTTTATATTGAATCTGTTGCACCTAATTAAAGCAGACTGGTGGATGGAAGGGTCTGCATGTTCCCAGGCACAGACCGCCCCTCCATATTCACAAACCAACCGCAATGCTTTTCTGTTGTTTCAGGTACAATATCTCCACATTTCATTAATTTTAAGCAAACATCAAAATTGAATGAGGATATGCATGTTGGAATTATTCAAACATTAAAGTCAAGGCATTATTTTTATTTCTTTTTTCGTAACCCCAACCCTTTTATTTTGCACAAGACTTCAAGACTGGGAATTTGAGGTTTCATGTATCTGGGCCCTAAAAAGTGACATTAACTTTTGTTGTGAGAGCTAAAAAGCCACAGGGGAGCTATCCGCAGCACGGCGTGAAGTGCTGCTACAGACTCTCTCAGCAGCAGAAGTAGTCGTCTGCACTGACCTCCTCTCATAACCAGGGACTGGTTAGTCCCAAAGCATCTGCATTACTGGAGGTTCATTTAAGCCTCATTGTAAAGTAATGCGCTAACACATTCTCAGTGCAAAAAGACCATTCTTCAATGCCCAAATGTCCTGAGCATGACAAACAAGGCTAAAAGGTTTGCACACAATATATACAAACCATTACTACCATTTCACATGGGATAGCTCATCCTCAAGCAAAAGCGGGCCTCAAGGGAAACAGGCCTGATTGATCCTACCCACTCACTTTGACAGCTGGAGAGAACAGAAAAACAGAGCATTGCAGATGTGTATCTGTGTGCGTGTGTATGTGATACTGAATGGGCCTGTATTATATACAAGTGACTCATGCCCATTCTAACAAACACCTCCATTTTAATTTAGATTTACTGTCGTGACAGCTGTGAGATATGATATCACCAATGCAGATATCACCACTTGCGGAGCAGAATGTGAAGACAGGATGACTACCCACCTATTGAAGGCATGACTGACTCTCAGAGCTGCTGCCAGGAGAGGGAGATCCCCCTGCTAAACAATATGATATCACTTAATCCCGCTCCTATTCCCAGAGCAGCCAAGCCCACATCGGCTTTCCACTCAGCAGTGATGACTGGGCTCTCTGCTGATGAAAGAGAGCAGGGGCCCATTAAACCTTGCGACTCATCGGCTCATCTGAGTAATCTGGAACAGGCACACAGCTGAGGGAGCAGGCCAAAGAGAAAGGACGGCATGTTTGAGACAAACAAGGATTTTTGAAGCATTTTTTTTTCATGGTTCAGCGTGTGTTTGATTAGAGATATATGGGTAGAAAAGTAATTGCCGGTGTGCAGGCCTGAGCCCTGCAGCGACCCAGGCATCTCTCTCCCTCCTTCATGTATCTCTCCAGCTGTCACATCAAGAAGTACTGTAAAGGCCTGGAGCCAGCCCCTCCATAAAAACCAAACTATATTTGAAATCCTGTCTATCTGATTGGCGTGATCTACTTTGAGGTAGAATTTTTCAACACTTGCTACTTCAAATAGTTTGGTGCACATTTCTGCTCCTGAGAAACTTATTCAACACTTTGCTCAAAACTTTTTACCAATACAAAATATAATCTGTTTGGGGAACATAGTTTCTCAGGGGACAACACTGTGAGAAGGTCACTGGTTCGAATCCCAGTCCGACAGAGGACCTCTCTATGTGGAGTTTGCATGCTCGCTGCTTGTATGCGCTGGTTTTCTGATTTCTTCTCACAGTCCAAAAACATTAAGGTTAAATGGAGACTCTAAAACTGCTCCCTAGGTGTGAATGAGTGAATAGTGTGTGTTTGTGTTTCCTGCCTTCACCTCTGTCTGCACTGGACAAAAGCTTCAGCAAGTCCAGGAACTTGTCTCTTGAAATCAACTGTACAATTTTAATCTTAATTTGCAGAGGAGAAAAGAGAGATGTGTTGCATCAGATACGCTTTAAAGGCAACTGCAGCCATGCGTAACTGAAAACTTGTTTGCCAATAGACAATTCACTTCTTATCAAAAATAGCTTCAACCATTCTGAGTGACTGGTGAGGAAAATCAGGTATTTCCTCCCCTGTGGAAGAATGCCAGTATCAAGGCAGGTACAACAGACTCTTACTGTATAATGGGCCTCAGGCTTTCAACTTTCAGTCACAAAACAGCCCAGAGCACATCCACAGTGGACACACCTGGGTGTCTTCACAAGGACAGTCAGGGTGGAGGAAGCCTCTATCTATCTATCCATCTATCAACAAACAAGCGTTCACAACTGTATTTGGTTATGGGTAACTATGAGCTGAATAAACAAGAAGAGCAATGAGTGCTCCTGTTAGTCTTATCAGGGTGAGTCTCCGTGGGTTTGATTGACAGTGGCTGGCCCACAGCCAGACACACCATAAGGAACAAGAGACAAAGTAAACACGCTCACACTGTAGCCTCGATGGCAGAGGCAGCCGGAGTGTCGTTGGAGGAGTTGAAGAGTAAAGTCTCATTTGCAGACATGTTTACATGCTGTTAAAATGTACTGCAGCTGAGAAGCTAATTAGCCTTCTACATAGTCTGCAAAATGATGTTAACAGTGAATGTTGATTCATTTCAACAGGCTGAGACACAGGATAAGTTCTGTTTTTAGGATTGAAAGTCAGATTAAAATAAAGCTATTAAAACATAGTGTATATGTACATGTCCTGCAGTTAAATGAGGTAACCACTAAGCTGAATTGAAAAAGGCCTTTGATTTCAGTACCTTGAGACTGAAGAATCTGACACTTTCATACATTTTCATGGATTTTCACAGGTCGGCCCATATACAAATTTTATAGATGCAAGTTTAGAGAATGTTTCTTCCTTCACAGAGAACTTTGTAAAGTCAGCTTAATGAAAGCTGAATTCTTGTTTCATCATCCTCAAATGATGACTGAGGTACTACTTTAAGGATCTGCTTGTACATGCTAATACCTGATTGGTGGTTGGGACAGCACGTCAATTAGAAAAAGTGGTAATCGTAATAGCTACAGTCAATCCAGGGTCCGGATAACAAGTAACAACAACAAGAAGCATCAAAAAGTAAAGGAGAAACTGAAACACTCAAAAAGAAGGTAAAACAGGCTCACTGGTAACAGGTGAACCACTGTTTTTGTTTTGTTTTGTTTTACACCCTCAGATTTTCAAAACCAGAGTTATCCAAACACTTAACATTTCCATCTTTTATTCATTCTTTCAGTTTTCTCAGTTTTATATTCCACTGCAGGTGAAGTGTGGAGATAATGGGATCATTATTACTGTGGGTTTACACAATTTCATCATATCCCAACTGGACCCCTAACATCTGTTTTTTCTTTTTTTTTAAGACTTTGGTAGAATACCTACAAGCAACACAGCACAGTGACGTACACCAAAGTTGACAAAGCATCTCCTCGTAATCCCAGCTTTCCAGTGCCAGTGAACTGCTCCCATAGGAAATACTCACCCAGAGGTTTACAGCTTAGATGCTGCTTCCATAAATACGTGCAGTAACTCTTTTTTTATCCCCTTTAGAAATACAGAGAACAAGAAATCAAAATAGCTGCAGCGTGGGGTGGAGTCACTACGTCACCAGTTTGCATGTGCCCAGGAACTATTGTCAGAGAGAACTCCAATTTCAGTCTTGCTTGATCTGAAAAATCACTTCTTTTTTTTTCTCTCTTCCCCCGCCTCTCTCTCCTTTGACACCGCTTGTGAAATTACACTACTTCAGCGCTCACATGTATCAGCTTTATTAAAATTCCAAATGTGCAGCACAGAGCATCTACTGTGGCTCATTTAAAAGTTGAAAGACTTGTTTCAGCCTGCAGTTTCTCCAGCTTCCGGACTATATAGGTCAGGGAAACCTGCCAAAAGGCTTCCTGCATATTGGGCACACGTGTTATGCCACACATCACCGACTGACATTTGATGTTTTCAACCTCTCAGCTTGCACTCCTTCTCATCCCTCCCTCCCCCCCCTGTTTCTCTGGGCTCCTCTCACCTCTCTGTTCTGCACTCCTTTGTATCTCCACTTTTCTCTCCCCCCTCCTCTTCTCCTCCTCGTCTCCTCTTCCCGCGGATAGTGATTGTGATGGAGAGGTTAATCCGGCCGGCATATGGTTGCCATCGGCGGCAGATCTCCCCATAATGGTGGATGGACAGTGTAGGGCTAATCACGATCTTTGATCCTCCATGAAACCCTCAGTTCGCGTGGCTCTGATTTCCCCGCATCGCTGCCTCGCTGAAATGAGGAGGCCCTGCCGCTCTGGAAGTCATTTTGGGCTTATTACTTAAGCCTCAGCGTATCCCCATTGTCTTTGCAAGCATTGGAAATGACTAGAGGCTGTGCTTCTGTGCAGTCAGCGGTGTGGGTATTTCCTCTAACTGTGCCGCTTTGTTGGCCAACTTTGTGCCTTCTCGCCCTCTTTCCACGGCAGCCAACTTTTGATGAGAGCTTTAATTTGATGTTGTTAAGGTTGTATGGTTTCAACTTTGCCATTTCTTTGGCTTATAATAGCCAAGTCTTTTCTTTTTTCTTTTTTTTTCCCCTCCTCATGCGAACTCATAGCCTGTTGGGCGACGTCCTAAAATGGCCTCCAGATTTTATTGGTGAGTTTTTTCTTTTTTTTTCTCCTTGTCCGCGCCAAAGCAAGAACATTACTCAGCAGCAATTACTACAGCAGTTGACAGGGTTGCTGCTCGCCACGACCTACGCACATCTAAGCGTCAAGGTGTATAGTGATTGACTAATGCAGTACTTTTGAAAACGCTCAATTACAGCTGGTGGACCTGGGTTTTTGTGACAGTGTCATCTTGGCAGGGCTGAAACAGCACACCGGCCGAGCTCAGGATTGTCACCAGGCCAATCACTGACACCTCAGCAGTAATTAGAGTGAGACTTAGAGAGGGCATCAGTCATGTCCCCGTTCCAGTGACTCATGACCCCTTTAGTGCACACACACACACACAGAACCACCTACACACACACACACACATACACACACACACACACACACACACACACACACTCAGTACAAACACACACACACCTCAGCGCCGCCTGCACACACGTGGAACCAGTCAGCACACACTGAGCCTGGGCTGGTCTTAAGTAAAATGCAGAGGCTTTGAATGGATGATCTGTTTACGGGGAGAAGAAAGGCAGGCTATCACGTTGCCAGATCTGGAACGCATTGATGTTGATGCTACTCCCATTGTCAGATGAAACCGAGGATCTATTTGATATACAACAGATGATTCATAGGATATATACAAATATTCTGACAGGCAGAGTCTGATCTGCGAAATGCGAATGAGCCAGAGGTTATATCCGTGCTATACGCTGACTGCATGCACATGCTCATGTTTCACTGCGACTATTACAGTTTATTTCGATCTGGCACGGCTAATTAAAGGACCAATTTTAAGTCAATATTCAGGCCATAAATTCTTCAACAAATAAAACCTCGGCACACATAAAACTCAATATTACTTATTTTTTGTGTGAGCTGAAGTTTTCCTGTAAGATTAACTTTAAAGTTTTGACAGCTTTGGTCCAAGTCACCGTTCCTTTTCATCCAACGGTCTCCCCAAAGGCCAGCAAGTACTGGCAGATCCGCTCGCCCCCGAGAGCTGTAGAAACAGGAGGGATATTCGACGCAGCCAGCGTGTTGGTGTGTGTCAGCTTTTCTATTTAAGCCCGCTTTGAGGCACACCTTTGTGTGTTGCCGTGAAGTAAATGGATATTTTCCTCAAGGATACCTCACAGCAGAGTTTGTGTGTTCACCAGGAGCTTTCAGTGCGTGGTTGGAAGAGCGACTACGTTGCAGACAGATCTCTGGTTTAGCTCTGGGTTTGCCCTGCCCCCCGCCCCTCCATCCCCTCGTGCTGCCAAAAGTATGCAGATGAAAGTTTGGAGTGTAACAAAGTGATTAACAGTGGTGCAGCATGAATGGCTGAGGTTTGCCATATTTCTGCTGCTGGGTGGTAACCTAATGGCCATATTAGCATTAATTCAATTTTCTCCCATCCTGTCTTTGCTGAGAGGCGCTTCATTATGGCGGGGACATTCCTGATTTTTACAACGCCAGAGTGGGAAAACAGCAGACTGCACAGCTAGAGAGGAAAACATTGCAAAACGCGACGGCGACACGGCAAAGTTTCCCAGGAAATGGGCGGCTGCCCTGTGACTCTTTGTCTTTTCTTTTTTTATCAGACAGAAGCTGCGATTTATTTTAAAGAGCTGTTTGTGCACTTTCAAAATGAGAAATGCAGACCATATCCTGTTATTGAATCGGTCCGCTCGTCTTTTACAGCCTGGCGAGGCGGTGGCACATGGCGCTGTCCCTCTGTGAGTATCAGGGTAGTAGGGGGCAGCATGTTTAGTCATCCATCGGGGCGAAGGACACTTAAGTGCTACCTGATGTTAGCGGGAGAGCATGCGGACACGGCGGGGTTTTTTAGGCGTGCCTCAGAAAGTATGCACAATAATTTTGCCATTTACTGCGGTCTTGTGATGGTGCACTGCCGCTGTTATATTGGTTTGGAATGTACCAGTCTATTTTTGAGAGAGCCCACTCAGTGGGTTGTGGGCCACTACGGCCACTGGCCCACTCATGACTTTTACAACAAAGCTCCATGATTGGGTCTAAACCGCCCGACGAAGCTGCCGTCTTGACGCAGGACATTTTTGAGGGGATTGTGTCAACATTTCTACACTTGCAGCATCCTTTATAAAGAAATATGACTGACGGAGCGGACGTCAGATTTCACCACAGTGTTTTCCCAAACTCCATCCAACAAATTGCCCTATTGGGATTTCCAGCATTTCCAGTTCAATCACTTAAGAGCAAGTGGAGATTGATACAAATACAATGAGGAAAATTATCTCCCTTTTTCCTCCTCTGATTGCAATTCGACCACAATTTGTTATATATCCGAGGAACGTGTACGTCTCGAAAACAATCTGTGGCCGTCTGTCCCATTCATCTGTGTGAATGGAGCTTGTAATTACAGAACAGAGCAGTTGTGTTTAAATGGCAATACAGTTTGCAGTTTTTCACATAAACTGTCAGAAGCTTGAATCTGAAACGAAGCAAAATAAGCAATATTTCTGTGGAGAGTTCCTGCCAATAGCCCGAACAAAATAACAACTCCCCATCCAGGCCAACTGCTGTGGCTGCCCTGTTTATTTTTCTGGACAGAGTTCATCGATGGAATTTCAGAATTAACTGACAGACTTAAAAATATTTATTGAAAGGGCACCATAGCAAAAATGAACATATGAAAAAAGAAAAAAATAGAAAAAGAAAGAATCAAAAAGCATCCATCATCGCTGTTCGGGGAGTCCAGCTGCATGGTCCAGCTGTCATTTCATTTCCACTCGCGCAAGATTAAATAAAGAGGGAGCGGCAAAAAAAAAAAATCCCTCTGTACTCCAGAGTCTCCAGCCCTCTGGCTCAACATTTGACTGACCACTTGTCAAACTGAGAAAGAAAAGGGGCACACTGTAATTACGACTCGCCCGCAAGACTCTGAAGAGTTATTAATGAAAATAAAACATATTGCCCCATATTTCATGTTACATCACTGGAACCAAATTAGTCCTGAAACACAAACATATTGTTGATATTGGAGTTATTAGACGCCGTAGGACGACTCGAGCGGCGCGCACGTTTATTGATCCGTCATTGCAGGGTCGGTAATAGTAGCTGCAGTAGTTGTGCTCGCGGTATAGTTAAGTTTTAAACCTCAAAAGCATTTCATATGTGAGCTGGCTTTGATTTGGAGAGCTTGGATGGTGGAATAATGGGAGGCAGACAAGCTGGGGAGTGCAGCCGCACAAAGGCACCGTGCCTCTCTATGGGGTCTGGCTGCCTGGATGTCTCAGGGCCCTGGGCTGAGGTTGAGACTAGAAGGTTGGGGTTTCACGGAAGATGGAGTTAGTAATGAAAGGCCTGGATGGATGAGGAGAGTCAGAGGCGTGTCATCCTCTCCTGCAGCCTGACCCTCACCTCGGAGATTAGTTCATCGCTGAGAGGAAATCAGAGGAGCGTAGGACAGACGAGGCCCGAGTGTGTGGGAGGGAGGGTCGAGCTGTAAGGTAGACTGAGGCGAGGGTGAGAGGGGACACGGGCGGGGCTCCTCGGCGACTCGGGGTTGTGGCGGGTACTTTCTAAACAGCGCTCCCTAAAAATAGATCCTTCCACTACTCCAGCGCTCAGTCATGAAATGATGAAAGGGTTTGTTTTTTTGCCTTTTTTAAATCAACTTAAGCAAAGCAAATCTTGAATTTGATGCTAGATTGAAGTTTGGTGAGTGTTTAAACATGGAATTTTCCATTTCCTCAGCAACAAAAACAACACAACTAAGAGCTGCAGTGTTGTACCTTCAACGGCCTGAATAGCCAAACAGGAGCTCTAATAAAGAAATAAAAGAATATCTGCAGTAGTTTGGAAGGGATGGAGCGGCTTAATACAGCTGCAATAAAGTTAGAACGTCAACTATGGCTGATTTATTTGAAGTGAAGGGGAAGTGTTTAATATGAGACACATGGTTCCAATAGATAGCTGAAGCTCCATGCCACAAGCTGCACAAAGATGAAAAACGGACTGAACAGGAATTGGTCAGTGATAAGTACAAGATATAAGACAGACACAGAGTAAAGCCACATGAGTTTCTGGAGCTCAAACTATTTCTTTTCCCTTTTTTTTTTTCTTGCACACTATATTTCCAGAGAGTGGTCCAACAATTCAGATGTATGTTTTCCATGTAGAGGTCTAAAGTAATATTTTCACTACTTTGACAAACTCTGCAAAGAAACATATCTTCGGAAGCTCGCATCCCTCTTGGTTACATCTACAGAGACAGACAGGTGCAAACAAATACACGCTGCAATTCACTCCAGGGCCTCTACTGTACACAAGCGTGGATGTCCAAATATACCGAGTCCCACACCAAATCTGCTCCTGCAGTCTTTGTTCAGTGTCTTGCACTAACCCTCGGTGCCTCGGTTGCCAGAAAAATAAATACCATCGCTCACGACCGGGACATGAATCTGAAATAGTGTCTGGCACGGAGCGTCTACATGTGAAAATCTAAACATTTTGGAGACGCGTTTTGAATATTACGACACCAAATTACACACTTTTATGGGATTAACAAATTACCAAATATATGTGCGGAGCCTGGATTCAACAAACGTCTGAACCAGTTCTTTCCTGTTTTTTCTTTCATTTGAGCCGAGGCCAAAATATGACCAAAATACATTAGTTAAATGTTTCCATTAAAGTGAGTTTGAGTCTAAAAGGCTGTGGGAATATGAAAATCTTCATGCTTGGTGGTCGTTTTCAGTGCTTTTAATCATTATAACCATGATAAAAACAACTGGTCTTCAGTTCTTACTCTCTCCTTCACTAAAAAGTAAAGGAGATTTGACACATAAGTAATGATAAACAAGAAAATTGAATATGAAGTTTCTTCCTTCCCAATCCCTGATGTTTACATCATGCATTATCATCAGCTCACAATCAGTGTTGCTAACTTTGTTTATGGGTAGGCATGACTTAGCTGAAATTCCTGATGCTGATTTTTCATTCAACAATCAACCCTTTTCGCATATTCTCCTCCAAGGCTGTCAAATCCTAAGCCTGTTTGTTTTTTGTTCAACGCAGGACACAAACCAGAGCATATGAACCACTGCTCCGAGCCAACCTCCATCTCCGTTTCTACTACGTCAGGTACTATAGTTCCTGTAAGAGTTCAGTCTATGGAGTCAGCAGTACCTTGATGTATGGATAAGATGCTGAGTGGCTGTTATACCAACAAGGAGGTAATCAGGTGAAAAAAACATTTAGAATAATGATATTAATGAATATTCCATTCAATTAATGAATGAAATTGTGTATTTTTAGTAGCATGTTGTCGTTGGGCAAAAAGTGCAGAAAGCAAATTTACCTTTGATTAGGGGATTTGATCTTAGGGGCATTAACACCATTCTGTAGCCTTTTCGTTTTCCAACAGAAGTCGACAGAGCACACAAGCTCTTTTCAGCAACACCCCGCTTCAGATTTACACAGTTACACACATTCGCACCTGGTAGCTGCAGAAATATCCAAAGTCATCAACTGCCGGCCACAAAGCAGCTCTGATAGAGCAGACGGGGGTTAAATACCGCGCACAAGGCAGCCTGACAGCCTTTCAGCAGCTTTCTGCTCACAAATCAGCTTCTCCAGACTTTTTAGGATGTCAGCTCGTAGTTTTCTGAAACGACTGGTAAATCACACGCCTCTTTTTCGCTGCTTGACATTATGCGGCCGGTGCTGAGGCTAAATTTCACAGACTTTTAATGGATGTTTTTTTTTTCCTTGCTTGTTTATAGACATGTGTTTTGTTTTTGTTGTTTGTTTTTTTTTGTTGTTGTTGTTGTTGTTCAGACAGAGGAATCCAAGAGGGAGGGAGACAGAGGACGATGGAGAGCTGTGCAGAAGAGAGAGAGAGAGAGAGAGAGAGAGAGAGAGAGAGAGTGGGAGTCCTGAGATGAAACGCTGACATGGAGTTTCCTCGTGGCGCAGAAACGGCCTGTGAGTTCGGAGGCGTTGTTGAGACTACAGAGGGAACGCTTTCCTCGTCTCTGCTCCGGAGGAACTGACTGATCACTGGCCAGTCTGCTCGCTTTCGAAAGACAGTTGTCTCTGTCGTTTCCTGATCCGGACCAAAGCCCTTTGTGACTAAACAAATGGAATAAATTACCCAACTGGAGTGAATTATAGATTTTCCCCCTAGAAGTTGCTGGCATTTATTACATTACAAATGCCTTTATGTTAGGAACAGAAATTAAATGGGGAAGTCGTAAAAGTGAACTCCCAGACTTATGGCAACAGCCTCCATTATTCTGTTAAACAGAAACGCTCCTCTGGAGGGGTCAAGCATTTATACTTCTGTATATGTTTATATCATTTTGAAGATCACGGTTATTAGTTCAACCTGGTGACCCCACAGACGCTTTTCCTTCTGTCAGAAACGACATTTCCTACAGTGTCAAATGGGCTCCAGGCGTAAGCCTTTGAGCTCGGCTGCTACATCTGCTCTACATATTCATCCCAGGCCTCTTTAATTCTTGCCCCGCGCCCACACTCGCGCTCTCCTGCGTACACAAAAAATAGAAATAACACACACACGCACACACATGCACACACATGCACCCCTACACACACAAATACGAGCACACAGGCGTGCAAAGGCTGCGGATCGAGCACACACACACGCACACGTATGGTGAGTAAGGAAGGAGAAAAAAAATCATTTATTCATTATGCCTAGTCTCAAGAGGACAGGAGTCAAAAAGTTCCATGTAGGAGCTAAAAATGAAATCTTTGAGAGTGCCATGTGAACATACAGGCAAATGAATGATTGCTCAGGCTACCTTATTCATGTTTATTATGTTGTAATGCATATTAGTTCTGAAATAAACAATACTAATTCTGTTTAACAACAGATATTCACAAAGCTCTTTGCTTTTGTAAAACAGTTGTCCTCTATGCAATAGCTATAGCTTTTCTTGCAGAATACTATTTGTCAAGGTTATGCAATACAAAATACATTGTTTTGGGACTATATTACTGCACTACATGTTCACATAGACTCGGTATCAGTGTATGAAGTGGAGTGCATTAGTTCTCATCATCTGAAGTGAAATCTGAAAATCCTACAGATAGAAGTTGTGTTTGTGTTTCAGCCTACGAACTATGTTATGATCGTAAAACATTTCCAAATGTTTCTGAACACAAAATCCTTGTTTTACAACACAAACTGGAGGTGGCAGGTCCTCAGGTGAAGTCACTCTAACACGCTCCATAACTTCCCGTATCTGGCCCAGTGATCTGGGGGCACGAGGCAGGGTCTGAACCACCAGACCACCAGACGCTACTCTCTCTAACCATAAAGGGATGCGTGAACTGGCCGGTGCCGTCTGCACTAACACCCCCAGCTGTGCCACTAAAGCAGTCCCGTCACAATGGGGGCGCTCCGCCTTTTAAACACAGTGCTGTTACTCATCCCAGCCACTCCGATAGACTATTCTGAGAGGGGCACCTGTCACCCGAGTATATCCACGTCCTGTGGATCTGTAGCCATTTGAGCCCCCCCTCCACCTCCACCTCCCCCGTCCTTCCTCTCCCCCTACGAACGTTAAATACGAGACTTAACAAACTCACTCCACCCTCTTGGTGTTGCTGATAAACTGGTTAAATACGGTTTACGAGCACTCGGCAAAACCCGTGTCCCAGTTAAATCCCTACCAGCAGATAATCATTAACGTGTGTGCATTAAACTCGCATACCATCTTGACAAGGAGCAGACTGCCTCCTTTTTACACGCCATATAGTATTGATAAACAGGAGGGGACCATCAGCACTTGGACACACTCTCGGAGCTGGCACTGATACAGAGCAGCAGCATGAACTGCATGAAGGGATATAAAGAGTCATGCGCTGCTCCATATCTCCTCCTGGCTCTGTGTTGCGTTGTTCTTGCTAAGCCGATCCTATGTCAAGCAAGCCGGCGAAATCTGGAGGATTTGATGCAAATCCCTCTTAAAACTGCAAGATGCGAAAGATCTAAGGTCCACTTCAGCGCGATCCCACGTGACTGAGCCTCACCTGTTTAAGTTAAGATGTGCAAACTGTCGGACGCACACGCCAAAACATACCTGTGCCTTGAAACTTTGTCCAACCATTTTAAGAAACACTATCATGCATGGAGCTGGACCCCTGAGGTAATAATTTAAGCTTACTGTAGAGAGCACATTTAGTTCTAAAAAGTACAACAATGTCTAAACAATCACAGCATAAAGGGTGAATTGGGACTGAAGTATAATAGATTAGTTGAAAATTCAAGTATCGTAGGGGGAAATGAACTTTGATAAGTAAGCTTTAACAGCTTTCTTTGGACACTGTGGAAATGCATACGCAACCTTTGTATTTGGACAGCCTAATCTAAATAAAGCTATTTAAAGCAGAGTCTTGTTTGTCAGCAACTCTTCACATTTTTGTTGGTTTTACGAGTCAACATTTCAAAGGTTATGAAAATTTACATGGCTCGTGTGCAGGGTTTCGTCAACAGAGCGTTTCGGCCTGCGAGCTACTGTTTTCCTTGAGATGGAGAGATAGATTGCTGTTTGCCAGTGTGTCATGGTTTGTTAACAAAGATTCTGACTACCTGCATACAAATGAATCAGCAAAGTTCCTGCCTCCAAGCACTATTGTCTGTTATTTTTAGGGTTTTTCTTTTTTCTTTTTTTTTCGTATGAAAAGCCGTAACTCACTCAGCAGAAAACGCCTGCTGGTTTGAACTCCCCCGCGAGGCTAAGTTTGGGTCAAGGAAAAATCAGCAAACTGTGAGACAAATTGCTTCAGGGGAATAATGAAAGCAAAAAAAAAACCTCCTGAACTCCAGTAATTGAGTTACACAAGACGCAAACGTAGAAAATCACCGTCGCCTTAAAAAACCGAGTCTCTTCCTCTCTGGTGTCTACCAAACTTTTTCTCTCCCCTCTGCCAATCTAGGCTCTGTTACACCCCATGTTCCCACTGAGTCATATTATTTCCATATTTATGTCGGCAGCAGCCCCTCACTTTGATGTCCTGCCTTGTTCAGAGGCTGATCCTGTTATGGCTTGTTCCTGTAAATACTTTGAAGTGCACCAGGATTAGAAGATTGTGGACCAAATGAAAAAACAAACAGACCTTTACACAGATTCATTTATAAGGCCCCCTTAAAAACACACACACACACACAAAAAAAAAAATCATTTTGTAACAGTAGAAGGAAGTTTACGCCATAATTGTTGGTAATTCTGGAGCCACTGTTTATGGATCCTGACAGAGAAAGATTCTGAGAGATCGAATGTGCTGTGTGTTTTTGCCACACACACACACACACACACACACACACCCAGCATGTTAGCCTTTGAAACTTGACATGGTTTTGCAATCTAACCATCATCCTGCTGACCATTTGCTTGACATGGGTATGGCGAGTGAACAGGATAACACTGAGCCTGCAGTCTGTGTTTGACACTGACAAGTCCGGACACATGAAAAGACATTCTGTACACATGCAAACAATGCTAAAGCTTCACAAGTCTCAAAGAGGCATGCTAACATGATCAACATGACTACACACGTACATTCAGAGGCTGCAAGGTCTTTAGGCTTTTGATCAATCGTAAAACTCAAGGACAAGGTTTTCTCCAATGTCTTTGAGTGGTGTGTACCTTCAAAACCACATAGAAATGTAATACAAAACAGAAGAGATATTTCAAATAAAGTATAAAGTCCAGCTCCTAACATTAGAGTTCAATCCTGAGCAGTCTTGTTTAAAATGGGCTGGTCATGTGACCCCTTACATCATGTCAAATGGCATGAGAATGCCAATAAAAGTGCTTCCATGACATTTTTGTGATGAACTTTCATATAAGTACATCTAAAAAAAAACACTTTATGAAAGTGTGCGAATGTCTTAGTTATTTGACAGTCAATGTATGTGTTTCCATTGCAAGGACGTTATTGCAATATTAATGTTTTGTTGCATCTCTAGGAGGACTGCGAACACGCCTACCGATTAATCATCAACGTGATCATGGACGTCTGCTCCACATTTCAATCGCCGCACAGACATTTCTTTTCAGTTCGGAGCAATGACTGTCAGATTGAGGCTAAATGAGCCACAACACAACAAAAAAGAAAATGCGCACAGACGCATTGTGATTTACGACATTGTGGCCGTTGCACTTTAGTCGGTGCAGGTGCTCTCTGATCCTGGGTACGAGCGCTGTGAATCACCCTGTCTCCTAAAAGAGAAAACTCAATTGCGCCCATGCGCCTATTATGCTTTTCCACACAATCCAGAGAACAAAGACGCCATGATCTTTTTAAGTGACAGAGGCGAAACTAAAACCATCTCAGAGAGCTTATGGTGGTTTGCTGCGCCACATCCCCTTGTACTTGTCAAGTTATGCAAAGCGTTTCTTCTCTTCCCCCTTTGTGTGAAAGCCTGTTAACTGTCGCGCACGCAGTGGCCGCAGCTGTTTCGTGACATTTATTTTCTTGTCATTTTTTTCCCCCCCATCCTTCTCTAATTGGCTTCTGTTTGCGTCCTGCTCTCATGTGGTCTCTTTACACTCAGCTTAAATGAACGCACTCGCAGGCTTGTTCTGAGGAAGGGGAAAAAAACAAAACAAAGCAGAAAAAAACGACGACTTGTAGGTCGCAGAAGTGATTATCTTTAATTCCGAGGCTGTGACTCTCTTGATTTTCGGGTGGGCGCGGGTGGGTGATCTCATTCACTTCATTGCACATTTCATCACAGATTTCCTGTCCTTTTGCCACTCGGTCTGTGGTCTATCACCCTTCATCGTGTGGTCTCCCTCTGACCAAATCACCAAGCTGCGTAAATTGCACACTGGGACAGACAAAAGAGCAGGGTATCATTTTGACTACTGTACGCTGTGGCACAGTATTAAGTGAATGAAGTACACTTGACCATAGTGAGAGGGACACACACGCGCCGCCTGTTCAGTTTGCATGTTTAATCTCCCTCTGAAGTGCCTCCAGTGCTTTGATATTTGAGAGCGTGTCTTTTACGTCATGACAGCCTCTCAAAATTGCTTTTGCTTTGACGCTCTGTACTCTGATCTTCCAGAATCCTACTACTGGATAACCTACAAAAGCCCGACCTTAATTCGGCAGTAACAGAAAAATCTTTAAATCTTACTCACACTGTTATTATCATAATAAACAGCGCCCAAAACAAATATTCTTGATGTATTTTCAGCGTATAAAGTCAGTTTCGTCGTAAAACCAGCCAAGGACACACAGTGGCTCAAGGCAGAAGCACACATTTGAGACATTCACCACAACAGGCCACAGAAGCTAACCATTTTTTATAGTAGCTATGTGAATAAGCCAGATAAATGGATAATGCATAGCGCAGAGGTTGCGCATAGGAAGTGTAACCAGCAGACCTTATTGTGTTTTTTGGACATGTGTGACATTGCATTCCAACTCACTACCCAAGGCTTGTAAAGATAGTATAACGACAAACACAGACAGCAACCGGAATAAAAACAAGCCTCCTTAAAACACGCACACACACACACTCACACAGACACACACACACACACACACACGTACACATTTACTGGAAGAGTGACAGAGCATTGCGACGGGAGAAAAAACAGGGAGAGAAAAACAAGTGGGCAAAACCACTAGGGGAGAAAAAAAACAGCCTATATATTATCAGGGGTGGAGATCTGCCACAAGCACATTCCTGATTCAATACTCACTTCATCCCAAGCTATTTCAATATTGGTAAATACTGTAGTTGTATCCAAAGGCGGAGGACTGCGCTGCACCCTGCAGACATAACACCTCATGGGCCAGACATAATACTGTGGTTGCATTGTAAAACGTGCTGATAATAATTAAAAAAAAAAGTGATTCTACAAGCTTTTAATTCGGCGCTGTTATCGCTTTGTTTTCTACTTATCTTATCTACTGTTCTGCCTGAGGCTACATACAAAGTATTGCTGAAATACAACAGGACAACAAAGATCTGTTTGACGATTTTGTGGCTGTCATTCTCAAACTTCAGCGCTTTAGGAGCACTTTCATACCTCCACAGTCATTAATTATTACATCATTGTTTAGTGCAATGATGGAGGCAAAAAGTTAGCTTCAAGTGCCATAAAAATCTGAAATAGGAAAAAAAGGCCTCATCGCTTTTGTAGTTTTGAGGATAGCACAGAAAATGGCCTGAAAATGCTAGAAGATGGATTTCTTTTTCTATGGGGCAGAGTAAAGCAGGTTATTTCAGACAGTGTGTTCTTCTTTATGCTAAGCTAACGAAGTGAGAGCTGGGTGGCACTAATGACAGTAGTATCAATATGCTCATATAAACTAAACAAAAAAGCTTGATGAATTTGTGGCTGTTATCAGCCAACACAACTTCAGCTTGTTGGCAGCACATTCATATGCAGATGACATTAAAAGGTCATAAAAACAAAAAAAGTAGAAAAATGGATTACTATTATGTGTCATCACTGCTAGAAGCTGGATTTCTTTTACTGCGGGGCAAAAAGATGCAAATTAATCCATTTGATTCTTTATGCTAAGCTGAACTAACCAAATAAGGGCCATGTGGCCATAATGACAGTGGCATCAACATTTTCATCTAACTAGACAAAAAAAAAAAGCACATTTGGTGGGTTTCGAAGAAAGGAAAACTGCTGCTAGAGACATTGAATTGATAGTCTGCAGAAGCTCTGCGGACAGATGACATCAAAATCAATCAGAAGCAGTGGTTCCTACGAGCTCGGCTTGAGAGCAACAAAACATTATGTCTTAACCATGACGTGTGTGTCTAAGTGTTGTGTATATGCAATTCCTCTGAAGCAACGCAAGCAGCAATTTTGTCCGGCCAGAGAATGCAGCCCTGGACGTCTGCCTGGCCGAAATCAGAGCTGAATACATCTTTGATTACACTGAAAGAAAAAATAAAAAATGCCAATTCAAATGGAAAGTCAATGCATCAGTAACCAAATCCAAGCAGAAACTTTTACAGACAGTGGGACAGAGCATCATGAAGTGGTATGGGGAGCAAACAAGGAGGCGAGTGGCTGGGGGGGGGTAATACACAGGAGGAGAGAAAGCAGTAGGAGGGCCAGAGATAGTGAGGGAAAAGTCAGACCGGAGGAGGCAGGGAAAAAAAAAGATACGCTGCAGGGTTGAAAGGTCGCAACCCTGACACGTGTAGCTAGTTGAACCTTCAACTTTCAGCAGAGGTCACCACAGGGAGGCCTGAAGGGGAAGCGCTTTATTGTTCTGGGTTACGAGCTCCAGGCTAGGCCTGTTAGAGGCTCCTAAATCACACACACACACACACACACACACACACACACACACACACACACACACACACACACACACTGTGTGGGTCATTCGGGGCTGCCTGAGCCAGATACTGCCTGGCCTGAGCAGACTTTTCCCCTGGTAAAGTCTTTATCCTCGACGCCTCACCAGTCTATTCCTAGAGGCTGCTGAAATGGAAAAGACGAGGTGGGTTTTTATTTCAGAACATTTTATGACACCAGCTAATGTATATGAAGAGACATCACCTCATAAACCAATAGAGTTCCCTCGCTCGTGCACCTACTTAGCACACGGCGAAGGATACTTCACGTGAAACATGAGAGCTGCAAAATGCATTCACGTAATGACTTGAGTTGCATTGCCGAATGAGACACGGCTCGTGTGAGCGATTACATTAATAAAGTTGAAACATCTAGTCAGATAGTTAAATATGTGAATAAAAATACCATACAGCCCTTTGTGATTAATGGCATATCATATTTCAACCAAAGAAAATCAGAAATTATATTTTGTTGAAGCATCCTCAACGTGATTTTGTGCTTTTAATGCTTTGAATATAACCAGAATCTTTAGCTTTATCCTAAGTCATTTTTATTGATTGGGAAAGTGAGTAATCATAAATTGTCAGATTGTTAATTTATTAGCCCCAACATTCAAGTGTATGAATCTTATCAGAAATGAATAAGCATTATCAGAAAGGTCTATTTATCTACAGGGCCCAAGATACTTGCACTTCAGTTGTTATTTTTCAATGAGAATGTCTGATACCTACTGCATTGCACACTTTGCTGATAATGCATCTGCAGTCCTTCCTAAATATTAAAAATATGACCTTGGAGTCTTATTTAAGTACTTCAATCCAAGGTTATCATCTTTCACCACTGCATATCGTACAGAAATAAACATCTCAATTGTTGTGCATGTTTTACATTAAATACAAAAATGTATGAAATCAATTACCGGGATAGAAATGCAGGGTTTTTATCTGTTGAGTTTTGCGTTTATTTTCAGTGCTTCCAAACAACACGCTCTAACACCTCGCCAGCCATGTGCCGCACTAGCTATGCGTGTCTAATGCAAACCTTTAAAACCAGATTCAAATCTAATTTGACCATAAGCTGGTCCTGAGCGGTAGGTGTTCCTCATTGATTTATTGTAAACTCTGCTAAGTGTCAGTGTGAGAGGTAGCAGGGGAGAAGTGTGATGATGATAACCTCAAATGAATTCTCCTCTCTCCACCCTCCTCCACAGTTTATTAGTTTAGGCCAGAGGCCACTTGTAGCCTTGCAGAGTGGACGGTAATTGTGTGCGTGCTCCTTAAGCACCGACCGCAGCAATAATAGACTGAATTATACAATAAATTCCCTCCAGATGTGCTCCCTCCACTCCCACCCACCCACTCCAATTTGACAGTTCGCACACCCACAATCTGTGCAGGGAGACCTCCGTCCGAACACACACACACACACACACACACACATACATGCACTCAGTCACCCGTATACACGCTTACAAATGTACATACACAAGCGTGGTGGCTTAGTTGCAGTGTTTGCATTGTCAGATTGTTTCCATACTGGTGTTAGCTTGCTGCGTTTCCTCACTGCTGGTGTAATTACAGGTCGTATTAGCTGATAGTGTTTTGTTAACCTCCTAATAGATGTCCTCCCGCCTCAGAAACCTCACAGAGACTCCATTCAATAATAAGCAGCCTGTCTAATACCCAATACTATTACACACACACACACACACACACATACGCGACACAAGGTGTGTTTTGTCGCTGACATAACACACACACACGTGTGCTACTTGTTCTAAGACGCGCAACTCGCGTAAAAAGTTTTCTTTATATTTCTGATTAGTGTTGTGGCTGTAGCGCAGGGAGAAAATAAAAATAAAGTACGGTTAAAAAACAAAGAGCCACCCTGCATGGGAATCTGTCCGTCTATTTCTGTCTAGCGGAGGCAGCGAAGAAGGAGGAGGAGGAGAAGGACAAGAGGAAGAAAGAGGAGGAAAAGAGCGGTCAGACTAATTATTATGTACAGTGCTGCTGAAATGCGAATCCGTTTTCTTGGGGGGGTTGGTGGTGTGGGGGGGTGGGGGTTGGGGGTGGGAGCATTTCTTCCAAGATGTTTTCATTCCAGATTTTTGTGTACTGCAGGCCTACCGTCATAGAAACAGGCTTTCGTATTTTTCTTTCAGCTAAATATTGCCCAGCTCTCGGCCAGCGTTGTGCTGATGCAGGAGGATGGTGAGGAGAGAAGGACCACCAGTTAGTTTGGCTGCTGCACTCCAGTCTCTGAGGTCTGCTGCTGCTGCTGCTCGGCCTCAGCTTGCACACTGCCACCCAGTGTTCAACTACGGGTCTTCAGTCACAGCGTCAGAGAAGTTGGTAAACATCGGCGGATGTGAGTTGCACTGCAGGCTCGATCTGCGGTCTGGGGAAAAGCATTGGGATCATTTACTTTGACCAGAGGTCGCATAAAGCCACAATACAAATGGTGCCACATGCAGGAATATTGCATTTGTTGACCTGCTGTATTAAATGATATTGATTCTGCAGAAAGCTCCATCAGGGTCGCATATTGTATATTAATTAATCATTACAACTGATAAAATGAGGTCTGTGGCACTAGCTGTTGATTTAAACTGGCTCTCATGACTCTAACGTCAAGTACATTTTAAAGACAGCTCAATGGAGTAATCAGTAATTCAGTCATTGTGCTGTAATGCAACTTTCCATCACTTAGCAGCACACAACAAAAGAATTAGAGGGAGTGTTTATTCAGATCCTATAGAATGCATTACTTCTCATTTGTTTACATTAGTGATAGAAGGAAGAACAGTGTGTTTTCAAGCAGGACTAGTCGAGACTTTCGTGTGAACTATAATATAAATTAAAACTTTCAATATACATAGGGTGTGTAATGGTGTAATTTAAATTTGTGGAAGTACTGTTAAGGTCTTTCTTTTTCAGTGAAGATGCAATCAAGCTGTTTTTGTTGTCCATAAGCTGATTTTGTTTTGATGTAACGAGGCTTGCTTCAGTTCATGCAAGAGGAAAACTTGATTTTCCAGATGTGGGCATTTTCTGCTTCACTTGTTGCAGACTTAAACAACAGTTTTTCTTTATAATACAGCTGCTACTTCATCTGATAATACTTACAATAATAATAATGACAGTGCAACAGAACAGCTTAGCTATGTTCCAGCGACAGTGTTCGCTCTGTTCCACTGTCACATGGTGATATTGTGTTTGCCAGGTGAGAGGTTGGCCGGACTAATCAGGACAGGCAGAGTAATTTGCCTGCAGACATGTTCCAGAGCTCGACTTTTTTTTTTTTTTGCTTTGCTCAACCTGCCATCCCAGGTGGCTTCAATGCTTGAATGACTCTTTTACCTGCTCCAAACTCCATAGCCAAAGACAGAGTGAGAGAGAGAGAGAGAGAGAGAGAGAGAGAGAGAGAGAGAGAGAGAGAGAGAGAGAGAGAAAAAAAGAGAATAATTAAAAAAAAAAGAAAAAACACGTCATAACAGGAAACAGGAACAGGAAAGAGACTTGGCGGACTCTGAGGAGGCCAGGTGCAGAGTTTGGCCTGACTCCCCCCCCTCCTCCTCCGCCTCCTCCTCCTCCACCTCCTCGCTCTACTCTGGTGTGTCTAGCAGGAGGGTGGCTTGCTGGTAGCGGAGGCCTTTTCATCGCCAGGCTTCTTTATCAAACCCCTGGGTCTAGTTTGTTCTCCCGTTGCTGCTGCTTGGTGGGTTGCCGCTGTAAATTAAGACTGCGGGCGAGGTGAGGAGCTCCCCGGCGGATCCCCGCCTTGACGGCTGCTCTCGCAGAAGGACCCGTGAAATATCAGCTACACCGTTCGTTTTTTTTTTCTTCTTTTTTGTTTTTTTTAATTACAAGGAGCCAGCTCGTAAAAAAAAAAACGGCCTCGGGAGTCAGGGTGGTACAATGTTTTCCTCTACGTTTCGCCTCCCTCGCTGTGCGTCTTTCCCAAAAGCTGCGTCGCTCGAGGATCTTTAATCACAGCGTTGAGGGAAAAAAGATGGTTTGTGCAACAGCTATTTCAATTTATTCTACCCATCAGAGGCGGGGGAACGCTCACTAATGACTCCTTGTAAGATAGATCTTCATCCTTTCCGAGCTCACTCTTGGAAATTTACTGCCCAAGTTCAAGGTCTGTACAGCGAAGGGAACAAATTAATTTACAGTCATGCTGACCAGTTTAGAACATGATGACGTTTGGGGGAAAGAATTACTTTTAGCTTGGCCCTCAAAAGCCGCACAGTAAAACAGTGTGAAAGAGATGAAATCAGATACTAAAATTGAGAATTTTAGAATAGGCCAACATCTACAGCCCAGACGTCGACACCGAAAGACGCATTGATTGAGAAAACCAACTGTGAAACGTATGCACAATTAATTATTCGCACCTCTAAGAGGGTGTTGTTCCTGTTTATTTTGGTTTGAGCGGCTGTCGGCTAAGTTCGTCATTCAGAGCCCTTGCGGCCTCCTGGGTGGCCGTGGCTCAGGCCAAAGATGCCCCAGCCGTGTTTAATCTCTGACATTTATTTGTTTGCTTTGTGAATGAATATGCAAAGCTGGAAAGACCTATTAGTTCTAGTGTGTCCTCGTTACAGGGGGCTGTTCATCCTGCTAGACTGTGGTCGGTCGGGTGGCCGTCCGCGCCCCCCCCCAGACCAATGTCCAGACGCCGCCCTGGCAAACTGGCCTTTTCGCCCGGGTACATTTGCCTCTCTCGCTGCCAGACTCGCCGCCCAGACTTTATCTGGCAGACACCGGCGCACCGGCGCTCAGCTTGTGGCATCGGAGGAGTAAAGGGAGGCCTCGAATTAGCACAGGTTTAAATCAATATTTTGACCATTAAATAAGCTGAAACTCTCAATGACCCACCAAGATAGGGAGGGGCACTGTGATGCTTTTAAATATTGACTTTTTTTTTTTATTATTTGCACATTTTGTTGTTGTCTCTCATAACAGTTCCAGCGGCCACAGGCTTGTGTGTGTGTGTGTGTGTATTCATGTGTGTGTGCGTGCACGCGTTGCACTCGTCCCTCCTCTGTAGCATCCACCAGGCCTCTCCTAGCTGGCCTCACCTCATCTGGCAGCCATTACCTGCACACATGCTCCTGTCTGAAGGTTGATCTGCCGGGTTAAACAAATCCAGGCAGCGCAGCGCGGCCCGCCAGGAATCAGCCCCATACATCAGCTGTGGAGCAGCCAACATGACAGGGTTAGAAGTGGCTACCGTCAGCCCGCGCCCTATCGCCCATCTCCCGACGCCAAACGGGCCCGAGAAACGACAAACTCGCTTTGGTTCCAGGTGCTGGATGCGGCGACGGAGGAGCAGCGCGATATGCAGCTTCGGAGGCAGAGAGAGAGTTTCCCCGTGGAAAGATGTGACACGAATCATTTCTTGCGCATGAAGTTCCAAGCTAAACAGTAACAGGCATACGGTCTACAGTACTGAATGTGGAATTAGGTAATTATCTGCAGCAGTATCCTCTATCCAGCATTTTGGTGTGAGGCGAGGCATAAATGCATAGCTGTCTCTCAGCGGGGATGGCACGGAATTGACAATTCGACCAAGTTTGTGGAGTCTGATTCAATTCCGTTTCCCAATCAAAAGCGCTTGAGATTCCATTTATGTTTATTACATTTCCTGTTTCTCACTTCATCACGTCGGAATTGAAACTGACAGGGTAATTATCATTTCATCCTAAATTGATCCCAATCCATGTGGGCTGGCTCCAAACGCAGAGACACGAGAGGGGGAAAAAAGAGGAGAAGAAAAAAAAAAAAAAAAAAGAGGCATTTTGGGAGCATTTGGCGATGGTTCAGTCATCTGTAAGACGTATCGCTTGAAGGGTGGGGAGAGAAGCTGGGAGGGAGAGAAAGGAAGGGGAGACGTTTTGGAGATTGCGTTGCGGGTGTTCCCTTGATGTCCCCCTGACAGGAACCAGATTGGGAGCCGCGCGGCGTCGGCGCTTTGGCTTTTTATTCGTCTGGCTCCGCCGGGTTTTTCCTGGCCTGAGCAGGCCCGGTTCTGAGACGCTGTGGCCCACTCGTGGAGCCAGCCCGTAGTTTAAGTGAGAATAACAAATGCTAGAAAAAATAATAGGCCCACAAAAAGAAAAAGAGAGGAGCAGCACAATCCTACTATTGTTCATGGTAGCTAGGCAGAAAGCGCAGTCGAGCCACGTCTTTGGGACATTTTACTGGCTCTAATAAAGAGTGTGTGGTCCCTGTTTTGGAGAGGTCTGCCAGACTGACAGATACGCTCTACAGTAGTATTGGATGGTTCCGTATCATGTATTTTGAGTTGTGTTACTTGGCACGGCTCAGACGAGACCTGTCATTCATCAAGCTTTTTTGCGTAGCTGAGAGTAGTGGTCCGCGTTGATTACGATGGCACACTGCGCAACGCGTTGAATAAGTAATTGTAAAAACACTTGTGGATGGTGGAAGATTTCAGAAGATTTCCCCTAAGTTGCACACACGCGCACACACATACGCACACACACACACAAACCGAATCAAGACGAAATCCTGCAATTTGACTGGCATGTTTTAACTTACAGCGATGGTATATGAACGGCAAAATATTTATACTTGTCAGTAAGTTATAAAGTCCGACTTATTTACAGTAGACTGACAGGGTAGACTCCGAATCAAAGCTTTTATTGATTATGTGTGATGTGTGGTGCAGCACTTGGGGGTATGCAGCTCGACAGAGCATCTTTGTATGGATTTAATTCAGGAAGCGTCTCAGCAATAAACTTTTAAATCCATCATGAGACCAAGTCACAAAAACTGGTCGAGGATTTCTGTATCTAAAACCCCTCTTTACAAAAGATCCAATTACAGCGTCAAATAAAACAGAAAACCAGGAAGCGAGAGACGTTACACTTGGCATTATTCTCCTTTCCTCAGACTTTCGGCGTTCAACATTATTCAGCGTTAATTCCAGGACTTGTAACGCACACACACACACATACACCCACCCACACACATACACACACTCATGTCCCGGGCGTCTACTGTGTGGGGTACAGAAACACAGTTCGGTCTGTGCTTAATCAGTTCTGTTTTTAAGTGTTCTCTGCTCGGTTTTCCAGCACAGCCCCGTGAAAGAAAAACGTCTGGTCGTGGGTGGCTTAGCTGGGTCACTGAGCCCACAGAGTAGAGCATTTCATAAGAAAGAGCCCACTTAATTCTGAACCATACATGGCATTAGCTGATTTACATGTGGACAGCTATCATTTTGTGAAGAGTTTGACATTGATAAATGAGGTGTTTTACCTAATAGGTAATAAAAACAAATTACAGGTCTTAAGAGAAAGGATGTTCTTCATTTGGCTCTGTTTTCTGTCTCTTCGGGGGCAAGGGCCAGATTGTTTCCATATGATTGTAGCATTCATTTGTTAAGACTACAGACAGAGATTAATAACGGTGTTTTCTGATGGCTGATCTATACTTTTTCCATCATTTAAAGGGAAAAACAGCAGGAAGTACTGGATATTAAGGATAAATGACTTTTTTTCAGCGCATTCAGAGATTTGATAAGTTGTTCACTATATATAGTATACTGTATTTCAGTCATTGTATGTTATTTCACACCCTGTGACTCTTATTCTTCTTCTTGAAACAGCCTCACACTGTTTGCGCAACTTAAATTTTATTAATTACGGGAAGTTAAAATCTCTTACTGCCACTATAAATATGTAACATGAGCACGTTTGTGATATATGTGCATCCTCTCAGCTGTACGTCAGGAGCAATAAACATTTCTCTGATTAGCAGCACACAAGAACTATCACGGTTTAAAAGACCATTTTTATACTGGGAGAGTGTTTATTATGGGGGATATAAATGCCTCAATGTACTGATTATGTGGCTGCAATCCTCGTTCATGAGCCATCAAATTCCCTTAATTCAAATTAGTGAAACCATAAACAATCTACTTATGGTCAGAGGGGATTCGGGGTGAAATGTTGACACACAATGCGATATGACAAATGACAGTCCAGAGACGAGAACAAATCAGTGCTCTGACCAGAGATGTTTTTTTCCAAAGAGAAAATATTAGCCCAAACAGTACTTAGTAGGTGAGGGTGTGTTATTCTTAACCGGTTTGAATCACTACTGGACTCTGCGGGTCCCACAGAGCTCATATATAAGCTCTCTCAAGTTTCTTCAGCTAGGCGTGAAAAGGCTTCCCTTCTGGTGTAATGCAAGCTTGACAGAGGACAAGTCTGCCTGTGTTCCCGACCTGAGCACACACACACACACACACACATGCACACAAGCCAGGGAGGATGAGGCGCTGCACATCCACAGCCACACTGGGCCATAATGTTCCAGGACCGGACAGATCCGGAGAGTTGTGAAGGCTGCTCAGTCAGGTACTAGACTGGTTGGTACCCGACTGGACTGCACATCCACAGGTGGCACGAGCACTACGCGAGGTGGGAAAGTGCTGAAGTGAAAAAGCTTTTCTTTCATAACAAACTCATTTCCCATACCCACGTACAGGTATGTAACAGACACATTATACGTTCAACATCCCGGATGATTGAAAACCCATACGTGCATGTTCAGTCTTACAGGCCGGAGACATCCACTTTTTAACCTTGAAATGAGAGAGTTATGTTTTGTCACAATCCTGCAATCATCATATAGAGAAACAAAGACGATACTTTCCCCGTGAATTGAATTCTGCCGTTCCGTCTTGCTTGTAAATGATGCAGGCGTATGTAATGACGGCAAAGTCAGACCGAGGTAATTTCAAGTGCCACATCCAATCAGCGCTATCACCACAAAGCATCACAGCTTGGAGCGCGGTCCCGGCATGCTTCGCAAGGCCCTCGGCCGAGGTGATACTCGACCGCTGAAACACAGTAAAAGTTAGCGATACAGAGCAAAAAGAAAGGGTGAGGAAAGAGACGGGGGCAAGAGGGATCGGGGGGGAGTGGGGGGTGGGTGGGAGGGGGTGAAAGAGTCTTGGATCCTGTGGTAAGTGCCAGAGGGACACATTCTGCTGGAACACAGGGTGTGCTGAGTGATGGGAGAACGGCTACAGCAGTGTTTAGAAACACCAGTCGGCCAGTCTATTGCCTAGGAGCCTGGGTGTCTGCGCTGAGCTCTCCCCCCCACCGCTCTAAGTAGGATGGTACATGCAGCCTCACTGCATACCGCTCCGCGCGCCGCTAAAATTAGCCCCCCTGGAACCAGATGGAATTCTAAACAGAATAAACTTTTCTTGACTTGATTATATTGAGCCTTTCCAAGCTCCGACATTAAAAAGAAAGAGAGAAGGCAAAGAACGAGGGGGAACCTTAGAAGCTAATTGCCGTGGGTCTGGCGTGCACATTGGGCATTGTGTTGAGTCGAGACGCTGCAGTAAAGCCGGAGCCTTTCCCCGGGCCATGTCTCCCAAAGGGGGAACTGTCACATCTTCCATGCGTTTGTGGTGGGCTTGCAGCTCCACACGGACTGCATGTGAAGCCACTAATTAAAAGCAAGCGATCCGTAACTGTCTGGCTCACCAGGCCGTGCTCATCCATGTGGCCCCCGTTGGCTCTCGTGCACCCCCCCCCGGCCCCCCACCCCCCCAGGCCCCTGACTAATGCTGTTAGGCCTCTGCGTGGGAGAGATTTTAAGAAAAGATTAAGAGAAAAATTATATGACTCTCGGGGTTAACAATTAATTGCAGCATGCCCAGGTACAGTAGTCACACTACAGGACCAACAGTGTGTTCATGAGCAGTGTGGGGTTAAACACACTCTCCAGTTGTATAGGAAAATGTTTGTTTGGAACAAAGCTCTGCAAGAGACATTTTTCAGCATGACTTTTTATGGCGATTTTATGTTTATAGTGAAAAATGGGGAAAAAATGTCAGTCATATAATCATAGTTATGATGATTACTTTTTGCATAGCATCAATGACATGGATCATGCATCAATTCATGGAAATTGGGTAAGAGACATCTAATGTGTTATTTATCTCAGCATAATGTAGAAACGATAGCAAAATAAGACTCGAGACTATTTTTACATTTTAAAAAATCCCATTTTCAGACGAGAGCTCAATTTTTCTCGTTTAAGCCGATACCTGAAAAGCGCTGGTTGGCGGTCGACCCGGCGACGCCCCCGGTTGCCGCGGTAACAGCACGGCGGCGTCACGCCACTTGTCGAGCAGCGACCGACAGAAAACAGGAGAGCGCCGTATCTGCCTTTGTTTACGGCGCAGACGAGCGCGCAGGATGTTTCAATAAAAACATCGATCTGTAACAACGGCGGAGGCACACACACACACAAACACACACAAACACACACACACACACACACACGCACACACACACACTCTCAATAGTTTTTCACTTGTCAGCAGCGAAACATTGGAGTTGGAGCCTGGCTGAGCTGCACAGCCTACCGCCTGCAGCTCTTTATCTATCCGCTCACTCCGTCTGTCCCCTGTGTTACTGTCTGTCTCGCTAACGACTGAAAACGAACATTACTGAATATGACCATTGTCTTCTGTTTTTTTTCTTTGACTTCTTATAAATAGCAGACAGCACTAACCGCCGTGACAGAAATGTTGCTGCTTCACAATAAAAACTCGTCCGTGCTTTAGCAGCTGAATGGTTTTAATTTGAGGATGCAGCAGGATTGCATTAGCGTTAATCTAAGGCAGGTTACGTCGGGTTTTCCAACAAAACAACATATAGACACATATAAAACAAATCCATCACTTATGGTGGTGTGTGAGGAAGTGTTTATCTGCAGCGTTTTCTTATTTTCATGTCTGGGACATCTCAGCGCGTCTACCTTTGGCCAGCGGGCGTGCAGCCACTAGTCAATAGTAGCAACAAAGGTGTGAGGAGTAGGACTCAATACAAAAACTTGGCCTGAAAGCCAGGATGTAAACACAGAAAGGAGAAACCAACTTTGGATGGATACAGCATATCCTCCTCGATCGGCCTTTCACACTACTCTCGGTGTGTTTCCATCTCAGTTTTACACTAAATAAAAGCAATATTCTAACATCGATAAAGCACAGCCACTACTTGTCTGTGTTTTTATTGAAGGGAAATTCTCAGAAAGTTCTGATAAAGTCCAGTCTAGCGACATCCACTGTGACCCCCCTATGTCATGTCCAGTCACGTGTACCAAGTGTTTCAAGTGTTTCATTACTTGCGGACACAGCATGGATTTTAACCAATAGGTAGGTTGTTGCTTTTTGCTGTTCTTATTTTTTTTGAGGACTTTTTTTTTAATGTTTTTAAGTTTTTTTTATGAAGTTTGAAGGTTGTTCGCTGTCGAACACAAACTGGATCCAGGGCGAGAGCTGCGAGTTTCAGGACACATCTTTCCTTCATTTGCAGACTTTCTTGCTCTTCGTACTACCTTTTACTTCACTTTCTTGCTCTGAGTGTGGAAACTGCCGCAGATGGTTTTCGTATGGAGTAAGTTGAAAGCCTTGTGTAACTAGTGCACAACAACTGTTTATCTCGCAAAACCGCGTAATGACGGTGTGTAAAAATGCATATTTGTAAATTTAGTCAAAATTTAGAGAGGGAGCAAATGAGATAGTAAATCAAACGCCACATCATGCTCTATGCACTGTTTCTTGCCGGTTCCTTTATGGTTGGATTTTTGTCGCAAATCTATAGAGAGATGTATTTTTTATGCAATGGATTTAGTACGTTTTCTGTTAGATAATGTAACTGACCTGGAACCTCATCTTGTTTAAGAAAAAAAGGGAAAAACACTGAGAGAAATTCAGAGACAGACAATATCTCAACATAATGATGTGTAAACAGAGGAACTTAAAGAGTACTTAGAATACAATACAAATTCCTTTGACGAAACAACCCATGGTGGGTAGGCAAGATGGAATGGGACTTTGACTCGCTCCAAACAGTGACTTTGATTTCCAAGATTTGTTTGTTTTCCACAAAATGACAGCTAAAACCCCAAGTCCTTCTCTAAACCAAAGCCTTACTACACTCCAGACTCAGCCCAGCGGTTGGCCACCTACAGTACAGCGGAGATGAAGACGAGGGAAAAACCCCTTTATATCAAAGGCTATCTTCTGGTGACTCCCTGGCTCGTGTTTATCGAGCGCTGATTTTAATGCTCCATTTTTATCATGGCGATTAACGTTGTTTAGTAATCAGTCAAACCGAGACTTCCCCTTGTCCGTGCGAGTGTAAACACTTGGCTTCTCAAAACAGCTTCAGTTGGATAAAGAAAGGACAGAAATGTCTCTGAGAACGTGATGGTATATTTTCTTTGTTGTTTGCTAAAGCAGAAGCACATGATGCAACGCTGGTGTTTACGGAGGGGAAAAAAGCAGTAATTGTAGTATCAGTCATATGTGAGCCATGACACACATGACCACCATGAATCGGCCCTTTTTCCCTCTGAAATCCGTCCAATCCCATCACGGTTTTTCCACCACCCCGCTGGCTTAGCTCTCCGCCACAAATTTTATCTGATCCACTTTTTTCAATAACCTCAGTTTGCTTTGATTGCTTTAATCACCTCAGAATCTAACCAAATCTTTGGGAGTTTGCGGTAGCCGAGCAGCCCGGGGCCTGCCCGGTCGCATGTGCGTGATTGAGGTGAGACGGCCGCGCAGCAGTTCGGCTGAGCAGGGGCTGAAGCGTTTCCTCGACAGTAGGAAGGAAAACCTTTGGGAGAGAGGGGGAGGGGGGCGGGCGGGCAGGCCCGGGGGGGGGGGGGGGGGGGGTTGGGATGTTGGACGGAGGTAATACGAAGGGAAGAGTGCGGGAGCGACCCAGACGGTGACTTGGCTGGGGTCAGGTGTAAACATATGCACAGCTGGCGGACAGATGTGCTCAAGGCGAGAGCCAGTGACCATGCCTTTGGTTCCTTCCTCTTCTGCTCACCTGATGTTCATCTAATTCAGCGAGGAGAAACAAAGAGTAAGCGGCAAGCGGGGAAGAAGAAAAAAAATCACACATGTAAAATTGTGTGCAGACATTCTTAAAATACACAGGAGGGGTCTTGCAATGCAGACAGTACAAAAACTCATGGGGGGGGGGGCAAAAAGAAATCAAAAGCTCTGGTTACTCCAGAAGTGGCCTTTGCTCCACTGTTGCTTAGCTAGTCAAGCGAGTGTGTGGTCGATGAGAGAGAAAGTATAACATTTCCCATTTTCTACTTTACTGGAGTGGTCTGGGAGACTCATCGGACGGGATTTTAAAGAGATCTTTCAGTACACTGACATCCATGAACACACCATGATTGCATTCCTTTCACCCATTGCTTTCTCTTTTTTTTTTCTGCAGCCTTTATTTGGTACGTGCCAGGCCGAGGATAGACAATTTTGTGCATTTTTGTGGATTTTCTAAGACCCCTAATCAAACTTTCAAACAAATGAGCTCATGATGTAATGGACTGGAGAGATGCAAGAAACAACAAAAACAAAACTGCGCTTTACTGCAACAGCAATAACCAAAAGTTTACACCCCGGCAAACAGTTTAAATATTTACCAACCTTAGTAAAACAGTCAGGGATTATCCTGTATTGTTATAACACTAAAAAAAGCCTCTCATAGTTTCCATATTTTCTGCTGATTCCATGAGGCTGAAAACAAGGAGGGGGGATCAGATTAAAATCTCTTTGTACATAAACTACCCATTGACTCACTGTCTTCCTGTCGGAAGGAGCAATTAGTTCTCTGAGACAAAGATCTCAGACATGTTAAATGGCTGAAAATAAATAAATGTGGGTATTGCCGTTAGACTTAAGGCCCTGTTTCAATTAGAGCCGAGGCCGTGGTCTGTGTCTCTCACTGAGCTGCTGGCTCCTCCAAGTTCTGCTTCTATGGGGACTTTTTAATTGCTGTGTTTTAGCTGAGAGGGAAACAGAGAGGGGAAATGTACTGTATTCATCTTGGCCTCCCACTATGCTTCACTCATGAAAGCCTGGGGTGATTTGTCTCTTTAACGCCGAGTGCCGTACAGCGAAGTACAGTGCAGCTCAGACAATGCATTCATTCTTCCCATCATGAATGGAGATTTTCTTCCACGGTTTTTGCCCTCCCCTCCAACACCCCCCACTCCTCCTTTCTTTTCAGCGGATTGATTTATGTGACATAATTTATTATGACCAGCTACCCGAGCTCCTTCAATTTCAGGAGGTAAAATGATCTAGAGATTTGCTAAAATCACAACACCTCCAATATAAAAGCTTTTGACAAAGTCTGCACTTGATATTCATCATTAGATTAGTGGCTGGCATCTGTTAAACCTTATATAACTGATAAAAGTAGTCTGAGGCTCCTATTTTCAGGATTGCATTCCTTTTCAAACATTCCACACAATTTGCTGAAGTTGGTTATACTTTCGATGGGGCGTAAGCTTCCAAACTCCTCCGTCTCCCTTTGCTTTTTCCACATCCAGCCGATGGCAGCCATGTCAACTATCAAAAAGCGGAGTCTGCTTACAGAGATGACTGATGAGCGATGGTAGCCAGATCTGTCTGTGGGTGTGTGTGCTTATGTGTACGTATGTGTGTGTGTGTGTGTGTGTGTGTGTGTATGGGAGAGACCAGACACACACGCACACCTCCTGATCTCTACACTGTCAGATCAACACTTTCTGTCAGCGAATCTCCCCTGTGCCGCTCTCCTCGCTCTCTTCCTATTCAGTCTATTCATTGTCCTCAGGCATCCCATCAATCATCCCGCGCGACCCCAAGATCTCTCCTTTGCGTCTGCACCGCGCTGGGATGAGACTGTTTAAAGGTCCCTTTGTCCCTTTGAGAACAGGAGCGACGCGAATTTCCCCTCAGATGCGATAATATGATGACGGTTACGCTATTTTCGGGCACGCCGCAGTCTCTTGCTTGTGTCTCTCAACACCCGTAATAAGCAGCGTGTGCCTTCCACGACGCCGGTTATACCTTTCACCCTTCCCTCTCTCTCTTCCTCTCCCTCTCTCTCTCTCTCTCTCTCTGTCTCTCTCTCTCTCTCTCTCGGCGCGTTGCGTGATTACACGCACACAGATGGTTTGAGTTTGAGCCCTGCCGCCGCACGCTAATATCAGACATGCTTTGAATTTATCTCACATCTTAATGGACGACATGCGTAGACGGACAGTTTGTGAACTGCCGAGCCGTTCCTCTCGCCCCCCTCTGTTTATTACTGTATTTATTTGACTGGATTCAAGGAATGAAGGCAAATTGGCCTCTGTGAGAAAGAGGCAGAGAAAGTGAGAGGGGGCTAAGAGGTCCGCAATGAATGGCCATACATTTAACTGTTGAGACTGCGGTTATGAGAGCTGTCAAACGCTTGTCTGTCTGATAATAAACGTCATTACAGAGTGATCTCCTATAATCAAACCATCCAAGTCCCCGTTGGACAGCTCGGGCCTCTGCTCCAGGTTGAGACATCTTTGGGAATACTGGATCAAAGTTCCCTTTTTTTTTTTTAGCCCCCCAAGTTACCAGGATAATACAGTGATTTATGATTTCCTTGACCCCAGGCTTCTATTAACGACCATCTTCACACATCCTCCAGACCCCCAAAGGCCGCGGGAACACGCTGCAATATTTGTGGTCATTTTTATTTTTATGTTAGGCCTCTGCGGCAGTCGCCGTATCACATTTCACTACACTGGCCCACTCACTTACTGAAAGATAAACTCCTTTTGTTGATCCAAAGTGGTTTGCTTACGCTTCATCAATTGGTCGGTCGGTCAAGCGGCAGTTCTGGGAGGAGAGACGAGGGCGAGCAGCTCAGCAGAAGTGGCAGGGGGAACAAAGGCTGGTTTATGGCGTACGGCCATCAGACAGGCTGCATCAACACTGTTCGTCAGGACCCAAGAATAGTGCGGAGGGCTGAGTCAGCCTCGCTGCACTACCCACAGCGAGGGGAAGAGAGGGGAGAAGTGTGTGTGTGTCTGTATGTGTCTGTCCGTGTGTGTGTGTGTACTTGCGAGATGGCCAGATGCAACGGGAACGAAGACGAAAAAGGGGGAGAGAGAAAACAACCCAAGGTTCTTGTTAAAACGAGATTGTTAAGGAGCCCTGCTGGGGGATTTACTTTTTTCCTATTCACCGTTTGACTCCATGACTCCACTCCTGACCTCGCAGCGCACAAACACAAATGGGGGACTTGGCCTCCATAACTGGCCTGTTTACTGGAAATGCTGCTCACCAGGGACAATAAAGACTTATGATGCATAGAGGGCTCCTGCCGACCTTTGCTGCTGCGGCCTAATGTAACTCCCATACCCGTGCATGCATGTGAATACCGTACAC
Organism: Karalla daura; assembly: GCA_029224185.1. Taxonomy (NCBI): domain Eukaryota; kingdom Metazoa; phylum Chordata; class Actinopteri; order Chaetodontiformes; family Leiognathidae; genus Karalla; species Karalla daura. The sequence continues at coordinate 14,053,245 of CM055206.1, read as the reverse complement.
ACGCACTGGAGGGAGAGAAGCAAAAGATGATGAACAACATACATATGTCCCTTATAACAAGACAGAGACAGTGACTCATTTCTAGGTAAACCATGGATAAAGACCCCGACGTTTACGGTTTTTTAACGAAGGCTGGGGTGAAACTTAAAACATGCAGGGGGGTCGGCACTGCATTGGATTCGTGTGTATGAAATGAGGTTTCCCTATTAAAGCACCACCATGCGGACACATAAATTACGGAGCTACTGGTTAAAGGCAACCGGACCCAGTGTTGTCATCGACCTTACACTCGGGGTGTTGTGTGGTGGAAACGAAGAGCTGTTTATTTTGTTTATCGCTCTCACCCTATCGACGGCATATGGGGTGTGTGTGTGCGTGCGCACGTGCATTTTCATTTGGAAGCGATCTCCTGTGTTTTTCCTGTTGCAGAGCACAGAAGCGTGCGGTGTGGAAGCTCAAAGCTCTCGCCCACATCAAGAGAAACCATCCGGCCTTACAGCCACAAGCCCTCCTTTTCCCTCCCCCCCTCCTCCTCCTCTCAGGCGTAATAACAGAGCCATCAAATAGCCATATTTATAATCTCCGAACGGGCCAATTTTAAAGTGGTCAATTCCAGAGGTATAGGGATTGTTGAGAGCAATTTGCGGTTTTCATTCTTAAAGAGGCACCATCCCAGTGGCAAATGAAATAAAGTCAGCATCCTTTTTTTCCATTTGTCAATATAAAAGCTGGGTTCAATTACATCTTTGGCTTTATTCTAATATCACTTCAAAATGATTTATTTAAATTGTGTTGGGCAAAAATCATTTCATTATATTTCTGGTCCATGTTTGTGTAACACAGAAATTAGAGCATTTATCATTTTTCAAAATGTAATAACGTGATTGCACCACTGCTATTCAGCCGAGTCTGTATGGCATTAAGAGGAGTTGTTACTGTACCCCATGTATGTGTTATTTGTCTCTGCTCTGGCTTTGACTTTTACAAGTTCCTTTCCGTTTATTCATAAAAAAAGTTTCAACCTACTGAGAAACTCAAGCAAATCGCATCTGCTTTAGCAACACATTGTGAGCAGAACCAGCAGCAGATCAGCATACATGAATACATTTCATCTGGTCATTACTGTGCAGACATGGAGCCAAGCAGCTCCTGCCAGTTTCCAGCCTCCTGTCACTTGCCTTTATCTGACACTAATGAAAAATGCAGGGTGTTTCGATCACCACAACATTACCATTCTGTTTTCTCTATATTTTGAGATCAGATGACTCCCGGGTGTTTACCCAGTATGATAAATGTAATGTCTTGCAACACACAATCTTCTCCTTATTGTTTAGTCTGCGTTTGCCTTTTTAACTCGCTGAAGGAGAAGTGTGACATTGGTCAACCACTTGAAAAATTTTAGACTTACGAGTTGAGGGGACCTCGAGGAAAAAGTGAGCAGTAGGGTCAGTTTTCAGCTCTGCGGAGAGGTTTGTGATTGGTAAAAAATATGTAAGTCATAGCAAGTCCTTCCAAAGTTCAGTTAGGGTTAGGTCTGCTGGTGGCTATCTCCTATGTGTATTGGGTAAAAGGTAGAGAATACATCCTGGACAGGTTGGCAGTCCATCAAAGGACACACACACACACCACTCACTCTCACACTCATGACTAGGGTCAATTTAGCGTCTCCAATCGAATCCAATCCAACCTGAATGTGCATGTTTTTGGACTGTGAGAGGAAACCTGAGTGCCCATAGAAAGCCTATGCAGAATGGGGAGAACATGCAATCTGTACATAAAGAGGCCGACTGGGATTTAAGTCGGATAATTTACTGTCTTCCTGATCATATCCATGTTCAGTCGATCCCTGAACTATTCATTAACCAATAGTAATTGATTTGTCTCACTGAATGACAGATTTGGCTCAATATCACTGCAGAGCATAACAACAAAGCTATTAAGTCTTGTACACAAATGGTGAGAGTGTGTACCACAAGCCAGCAGGGTTCCTGGAAAAGAAAAAAACAAGATGAATATCTGTTTTGTATCCGTGAGTGTGAATTACAGGCCATGTGGCAGCCTCACATATGTACAGTATATCCAAAATTGTCTGACATTAATGCGTGTCATGCTGGGAGGAGGGGGCTCTAATTCAGAAACACAGACGTGTGCAGACTGAAAGTATACTAAAAATCCACATCTGAGGCTCAAATCTACCAAAGGAAGGAGCCGCTTTGACCCTATGGCCAATTATTCAATGCTTTTCCACTGACTCGAAAATGACGGAACTACTGAATATTGCAACCACCGAAATCACATTGTTTACCGATGCTGAATCCTTTCAGACCCCTGGGTGTATTAACTTGTGCGATATGCAGTGCCAGACCCGTAGCTATTAACCCCAGCCTCCTTTCATCTTTCTGTCCTTTCTTTTCGCTCTCTGCCCCTGAAGGGTTGTGCTCACGCATGCCACCGTCATAATCAGCCATTCTGATATTCAAATGAGTACAGAAAAAGCATTATTCGCACATGTGCAGTTGATGACCAGAATACATCAAGGGACAGCTGGCATGAAAACGCTCTCTCAGTTTTTTTCTTTTTTTTTTTCTCCTTTGTAAAATGTCTAGATCAAAATGGATAGAAATGAGGCGGTGAGGCAGAAACGCTGAGGAAGAGAGGCCAAACGGGAGGGAGCAGTGGAGCTGTTAAAACATGGCCAAATTACACCAAATGTCTGAGCAGGAAGGAAACCGGCCTTTATACACTCCTCAATAACTTCCTGTTAAACATCCGCAAATCACAAACTCACAAAAGGATTACAAAAAGAGTATACCAGAGACCCAGTGTCATCTAAACACCGGCTGTGTATTTATGCAACTCTACTTGAAGGAAGCTGGCCGCCACAACCAGGTCCCTCTGAGCAGGAGTGTGTGTTAGTGAGTGTGTGTGTGTGTGTGTGTGAGAAGTGTGCTCGATGAGCTGTGTGTATCATATAGAGGAGGATGTTATCAACATGGCAGTGATGAGAGATGAATGGTGTCCCTTGGGGGCCGGCTTAAGCCCCTGCACATGTGCACAGGACTACCACCCACTAAAAATACGACTCCTGGATACTTTTCCGACTTCAGGCTCTGTCCATAAATCAGTCGGCGGACAGCAAGGGCTCGGACTTGGCAGGGTATCAGACGTACCTCCGGCGACTTGGCCTGTCCGTCATCCTGCCACTGCTGCCTCGAGCCGCTTAATTAATGTGGCAATTGAAGGCTGCATATCATAATGAACACACAGCCCCTTCTATCTGAGCCTTCCTGAGCTTGTTATTCTTGGTCCCTGTTAAGGATACGTCCCTGTGTATGTTGGGATATTTATAGGCAGAGGATCTATTAAAATGCATGAGAACGAATTAAAAAACAAATAAATGCAAAAGGTGCTCAAACGAGGCTGGAATGTTTTGAGAGGGGATTTTCGGTGTGATGTGTTTTCACAGCGTGGCCGTTGAATTTATCACTTTCACTTTTGTTGGTGTTACCCTGTCGCCTCGTTTCATCATTAAGAACACACAGACTGCTTCTGCAAATTTATCGGATTTTTCATTTTCCCGAGGCCCGTAAAATGCTGAGGACGCAGATTTTGAGGAGTTAGGCGACCTGTCCCACAGCTCTTTTCAAAGAGAGGAAATAAAGGGTCCAGCGTAACCAAGCAAACAATTACAGGAGAGCAAAACCTACATATGGTTCTTTTTCCACCAGTGACCATACAGAATATCTCACCTTTATGGAGGGTTATAACTCCTGCAGCTCATTGCTCAGCCGGCGTGGTAGTGTTTCTCTAAGCAAAGGGGGGAAGTGTATCAATGTGACAGCCTCAGGTAGAGGTTAATGCCTCTCCATTTGTAACTCTTTTCTGTGTGTAATGCCACCTCCCTTGGTTATAAAGACTTCATAAATCACACGCACCAATCTTCCGCAATTCTCAGACTTGAGAGACAGGTTGATTTACGGCTACAACTTCTTGCAGACTTCTCATCCTTTATCCTCCTTTATTGCTCCCCCCGTCTTCGTCTATGCCGAAGCAGCTATTCCCTGAACTCTCTTTTTTTTTTTTTTTTGCTCCCCTCCTCTCCAGGTGTCTGGACTCTGACTTAGCACCACCGCTAGCCAACCAACACACATACACATCCACAGGAAAAGGATCTACTTCCAGGGAGGGCTAATAGGATGTGACATCATTTATGGCTGACTGGGGGTAATGTGTGACATGTCAACTCTCTATGGTGGGATGTTTTTCAGAGAGATTTTTCGAACCCCCCACAGAACAAAGTTGAAAACAAAGCTGAATTACAGTGAAATGTTTCAAAAAGCAGCTATCTAATAAACTTGAGCGCCAGAGCCTGAGACAGAGCACTCTGTATGAGGTTTATCGCTGACAGAGGACAATCTTCCTCTGTCACAAACCATGCATTTTGATCAGGTTGGGGGATGTGGGATGGTATATAAATTTGGCCTGTCTTCCATCTGAATTACAACCCAGGGCTTTTTGATGGCCAGGTAGCTGCACGCTTTTGATGCACTTTCCAGACTGGCAGAGATAAATCAACAAGTTGTACATCAAGTCCCTTACTTGAGAAGTATTAAGGAGGATTTAATCAGTAAATCTGGGGTACCTGCTGATATCACATACTTCTCCAATACTAATATGCTTGTTCTTTTCAGAGGTTTTCAGGACCCAGTCAAATATTCAACTTTTTTTTTTCGCGTCTCAGACCATATGCTATTTCTCAAGCTTCACGGTTCTTGTTGTACTGGGAAGACCTTCAATGAGTCGACTTTGAACCCCAATCCAATTTCTCTATGCAACTCAAAACCATAAAGAGCAATTTTTAAAGAGTCTTTGTTTCGGTCATTGAAGAAAGGAAACAGTCTGTCTTGGATGTGTTTGTACTCAAAATAGTGGATCCTTTGTTTTAAGAGACCTTCACTTGTTATGGCTTCAAGTGCTGTGGAAAAGGGTCATCTTGGTTAGCCTGTGACTGTGCGTGTGAGCGTGTTTCTCTTTGTACTGTACCAAGTCACTGAGGAGGCTACAGGCCTAGTTCTTTACTAGTATTCAGTATTGGAGGAGAAAGTGGATTGGGGTGGGGGTGGGAAGGGGCTGGGTGGGGGGGGTTCCCAATAATCTTGTTTGACAGTTGGGAGCAGGGGCAGCAAGGCAATGGTGTCCCACAATGCAACTGTAAAAACAAACAGCATGTGAGTGTGTGAAGAGGGGCGGGAGGCCCTGTTCACCACATTCTGGAGCTCTGAATGTATACACGTTCAGATACATGCTCTACAAACGCATGCAAACCCCTTACAGGCCTTGTGCATGCGTCAGACTTAAATCCACACACACACACACGTATGTAATGACAAGCACAGCCTCTCTGTGCTTGGATATCTCTCACTTTCTCCCTGTTGTTCTTGCAGTGCAGGTTGAAAGGTTCTAATCCTGTTAAGACCTGTCAGGTTTAATACAACAACAGGTCACACCACCACTGTGACCTCCCCTCCACCCCCAAACCCAAGACCAGGGGTTCTGACACAGCACGAAAGAGTCAGCAACTGTGTTTGCCTCTTCAGTGGTGACTGTTAAACCATCATAAACTATTCTCGACAAAAAAATAACAAAAACTAAGTAGTAGGATGTCCATTTGCTGTGCATCATGCCGGCTTTGTGAGCCATTGGAGGCTGTGACTAAACCTGTGCCGCACCAACACTTTCTCACTGCCAACTCATCACATATGGAAGCATGGTCGGGACGCCTTTGCGTCTCATTTTTGGGAGTCTGGTTATTCATTTAGCATCATTTTTCAGTGTGCAGGGCTCTGTGGTCAAATTAGCATCATCTGGTTAGACTTCAAAAATAAAGCTTGCTGAGAACAATAATAAACATATGGTTAATGTGAAACGGCCATACATTTGCCGTGGTATAGTGTAGGCAGCAAATGTACCTGATTAGTTTATACAGTAGCAGGACAGACAAACCAACACACACATGCACACACACTTGTGCGTGTGACAGAGAACAGGACTTTGGTCTATGCACTATTATACAGACCAAAATTATTTCCACATCACTCACTCATTATCAGACGTCAAAACTACAGATCAGATGACTCGGCTTCTTTGAATATAATTTGCCGACCCGCAAACCGGCACCCACCACACACCATGACGGGCC